>BQNB010098791.1:0-25076 GCA_026074375.1 Tanacetum coccineum
TTATCGGGGGTGCTATTTTGACTCTTGTTTCCAGAGTCAAGAAGTTGGAGAAAACGGTTAAACAGTTGAGGGCTACACGGTTGCAGGTTGATGCTGAAGAAGCGGAAGAGGAATTGGACGATATCATGATGCGTATAACAGAAACAGACTGGTTGAACTTGATGATGCAAGTTGGCTCTAATCCTGCATTGGCAAAAGAGTTGTTGGGCGCTGATGTAAACGAGGGGAACTTTATTGAGCGCATGACTGCGGTTAAGGAACGGAAGAAGCGAGCCTTGGCAGATTTACGTTATCGAGCACTCAAGGGTAAGCCGATGAAGAAATCTGAGGTCACACAGATGATGCGCAACTTGGTTAAGAATCAATGGTGTGCAGCTCATAATGGTACCATCACGATGAAAGACGTCAAGATATATTCTAGAGTTATCTCATAAAGATAGGAATGAGATATATTAGGAAGAGATTGATGTATATCTCTTACGCGTTTTTTAGTTATCTTGTTTAGCAATTTAGGGTTTCTTCTCTATAAAAGAAACCTTTAGCATTAGGGTTTTGTACCGATTACGCATTACACAAACAGTTTATTATCAATAGAGAGATCCATAGAGGATCATTGTTTATATTTGTTCTTCTTTATATTGCACTGTTTAGTTTCCGCCTAAACAATTGTTAGAGTCTCTCACGTATATACTTGTGATTAATTGTTGGGAATTATTGAAAAAGACTAAGTGTCGTTTCTGCTGTTAGAGATGTTCGTTTCTGCTGATGGCATTAAGTGGTTTCTGCTGACAGTTCAAGTAGTGTTTCTGCTGCACCCTGCACATGAATTAACCTCATTTAAGTGAAATTAACCTTTCTAGAAGCTCGTGATGCAAGCAATGATGATTTTGGGATGCCAGGTTGACAATCCCAAGGCCAATCATAGGCTAATCATACGTGGAGAGCAAGGGACGATCGAGATCAAATTGATTAAAAGGTGGTTATGGATTAAGGGCCAAGATTAGAGATCTCAGACGCTCCTCAAGATCCTAGAAGGTTCATCTCAAGGCTATAAATAATGATATCTCACACACACGTTGGAATTAGTGTATAAAAGTAGATTTAGTATAATTTTAGCTTATTAATCATTTTTTAGCTTATTGTTTTCAAATCAATGTAACTTTCTTTTCATTAGCTTGTACTCAGTTTATTCAATCAATAAAAGTTTGTTTTCATATTGTTTAATTTTCAATTCATGTTTTTACTTTACTTAACTATGGTTTGATTAAGCTCTTTTATACTCAAATAAGCTCAATAAGCTGTCACCTATACTAATAAGCTAGCCTAATACTCAGCTAAGCTCTCAAAGCTTAACTGAGGTTATTGATACTCAAAATTCACCCCAAATGTACCTCTGCTTAGTTGGAAGGAAAGCCAGTTGTGGAAGGGCTTCCAAGACCTTACTAGCTTATCTCTGTTTAGATTAGCTTATGATTGTTTATTTTAGTTGTTTGATGCTTAATAAGTTCAGTTGCTAGTATAGATTTCATTTTACATGTCTTTGATATAAAATAGTTATAAAAACCATAAATATTAGCATTAGCTTGTAGCTTATAGTTTCTGCTTATTTGATTACTGAAATTTGCTCATTAAGACTTTTAATAGCTTGTCACTATTTGGTATTGTTGATCTAAGCCTTAATTCTCAATTTTATAAGCTAAATATGAGTTTAAGCATCTTAAAGGGGTGTTTGGTTCAAGACAGTACTAACTTGAGTTGTCCTGTCATCCAAAAGCCATTTGGTTAACCTTTAAGTTGATTTTAAATTTTTTAAATTTATGTTATATAGACATGGATTTAAGGTTTTTGTAAGACTTTCAGCTTTTTGAACATGCTTGTGTGTTATTGCTTGAATCTAAGGTCATAAGCTCAGATTCATAAGCATTTTGAGCTTAAATCTAGTCTAGTTGTTTTTTATTGATCATTTTGCTCTTGTCTAAGTGTTTAAATCATGTTAAAATCAAAACCTTAAGTCTGCAAAAAATAGTTTTGTGATTTGGTTAAATTCGTGGTTAAATGCATCAGCAAGTAAAGTAGCCTTAAGGCCATTTTCAATCCAAAATTTAAGCTAGTTTAAGTTTGTGTTAGGTTTTAAAATTTGTTACACAAGTAGATTATAGGCCAATTTAGATAGGTTAGGGCTTATTTCAGTTTAAATAGCTTATTTGAGTGTCTATTTTAGATCTGTAAATTTGTCCTTTGTCTTTTCATAAAAACTTTAAAAACCAAAAAATAGTATTCTGCCTGAACTAGTATTTTCAATAAGATTTTTCATAGCTTATTTGAATTTCCAAATGCTTTTTGATTGAAGTTTTAAGTAGTTTGTAGGATAAGCTTTTTAGTGGTATAAGCCACTAGGTCATAAGGATCCCTTAGCTTACTAAAAAATAAGCTCAAAGATGCCTAATTGTCTGTTTTGAAAACTGTTTTGAGCAAAAAGTGCTTTTGTGCTTATTTCAGCTTATGGCTTATTGTTTTGATTAAATGTTGTTCAGCTGTGCTTATTAGGTTTGTTTTAAAGTGATTTTAGCTTATTTGATTGTGTTTGAGCTTATTCAAGCTTATTTGTTTCTTAAGTTTTGTGCAAAACACTAAAAATCCTTCTAAGTGTAAACTGTGACTTTTAAGCTCGATATCTGGCTTATTGCTTAAGTTTCCCAAAAAGTTTCTTTTATAAAATTTGCTTATTATAAGTTGTTTTAAAAGTTTGATTAAAAAGTTTTGCAAAAAGGAAAAAAAATGTTAGGGTATAGGGAAGCCAAGGGTGAGCAGGGCTCGAACCCTTGACCTCAACCTTAACCCAAACATTTTTATACACACACACCAAACCAACTGCGACCTTGGGACTTTTACGTCTTAAGGTGCATTCAATATACTTTTAACACATTTTTGGCCCAACTTTGAAATAAGCACTTCGAGTGCTTAACTGCTTTTTCTAGGCTTATTCGTTTAAGCTCGTTTTGAGTTTTTAATTTTCCTACAAACTTTTTATCATAAGCTACTTTTAGTAATTTTCTAGGATTTTTATTTTAAACTTTAGTAATTTTTGTGCATTTATTTTGTTTAAAAACTTTAAAAATCACAAAAAATAGAAAAATAACTCGAAATAAATAAAATTCTATTTTATAAAAATTTTCTTTTTATCATATTTGAGGTTTTGGTAATGAATTTGACTTTGTAGGTCTTAAAATTTTGATATACTTGTTATGTAGCCGTTTTCTTTAATTTACCGTTATCATGTAGTCTCTAATTGCTTAATTGCTTACGTAGTTTATTTTTCCTTATATATGTTTTATGTGTTTTTATACATAGAATAGAAAAACCATTCTAAAAACACTTTTTGAAACCATTCAATATCATGTGTCCAAAATAATAACCACCCAAGGCGGTTTCAATTCATAATTCTTGGGGTATAAACGACCCGGTGAACACTTACCGGTTAACGTACGATATTTTGTGTGATTTTCCTATTTACCTTTTTCCTAAAGGGTAGTTTTGGAATTTCAATACTTTGATATTAATACGTATCAATCATACCCATACTTTAGGCCTAAGTATAGTTGGGACTTGGGAACAGATCTAGCTCTTGGTGGGATGAAAAGAGGTCCCATTATCCCTTTATGAATTTACTCGTCAAAAATCAAATATTAGCCAACTCTCATAACAATAGTCTAAATCAAGTGAAAAAAATTATGTATATGAGAAGCAACTATTATACCTCTCAGCAAGTCACATTAAAAACAAATCCTTCAAGTAACTATAGAGCCATTGGGATTTTAGCTTATTTTACCGGGGTAATCCATTTTACCTAAAAAAAAAATTTAGCTTGGGGCAAATCCTATTATGATAAGCAGTGTAATTAAGTTTATTTATCAATACAACTTGAGTTTAACATGCACATCAATGCCATGCAATTAACATCTAATTTACATAACTTAAAAGCACATACGTTTAAACCAATATTACATTAGCTAATCAAATGTGACAACAATAATAAATTGCACGAATTTTTGGTATACCTTTGAGCAACCCTCGCCTATTCGTGCAAGAGCAATAAGTGCAGCATGATGTTTCCACCACTTATTCTCGTAGTATGCCACACAATTGTCATTGAGTGGAATGTTTACAAACTAATGTACTTAGGATTTTTATAAAACACTTAGAGCACAGTTCATCAATGGTCCTAAAAATGCAATTATAATTATGACACACATAACATTTGTCCATAAACAAATAAAGGGTGTCTAGAATTGTTAACCATTAACAAATTAAAATTAAATAACTCGAAGACGTGATTAACATAAAAGAACAAAAATCAAAATTAGATCTACCAAATTAAGATTTGATAAGCAATCCACGATCACAAGCATGATTAATGAATTATTAGCATACATTAATTATAGAAGGCATGAAAATAAAAACACAAAAAGCATACGAAGAAGAATTACCAGCCGTAAAAGTAAAGTACGATGATGAATTGATTATCGGACACCAATGTCTTCTTTGATTCTTATTCTATGGCCCAACGCTATTTGTTTGGCATCGGTGTGTGTTTCTCTTTCTTTTTATAGTTCAGTTTTGACCCTTAAACGCTTTTAAATTAACCTCATCTTTTTAAACTTTTGATTTTTTATATTTTAGACAACATATCTTTTATAACGTCTTTTTTCAATAAACACGATACTAAAATAAAAATTTGTAGCATATTAAGAAATATGTAGTAGGATTTTTTATTTTTAAATATATTTAAAAAAATGATTATAATTTTTTTTTACTTAATAAATAATGATTTGATTTTTTTTAAATTATGAAAAGTCTCCTTTATGTTTCCTTTTTTTTTAAATGGATTAAAATAAATTATATAATGGGATAAATTAGACTTTATGGGGTTGGGATTTCTGAAAATAAGTTGATTTCGATCGCCACTTCGCTCGGATGTGCTCATTGGTTTCTTCCTTTTATTTATCTCGGACTCCTAGCGGGAAGAAAAATGCGTCTTTGTGATGGTTGGCAAAAGATCATTGACCGGTTACGTGATCGTTATCCTCATGGAAGGCTAAATCGCTTTGGGTTGGTGGGAGACTCACTTTGATCAAATCTGTCCTTGGTAGTCTCCCCATTTATTATCTCTCTCTTTTTAAAGCTCCTTTAAAATTCATTAAGGTTCTTGAAGCCATTCGATGCAGATTTTTTAGGGGGCATAAAAAGAATGTTAGAGGAGTTAATTGGGTTAAATGGAATTTCATTCTTCTTGACTCGAAATTTTGTGGGCTAGGAGTGGGCTATCTTCTGTCTAAGAACCTAAGCTTGCTCGGTAAATGGAAATGGTGATTCCTCACAGAAGGACGCGCTCTTTGGCGAACTGTCATTAAACAATTTTATAGGGATGATGGTAGTTTTGATTCGAATGATACCTCAAATGGGAATTATGGTGTGTAAAGTGATATTGTTAAAGCTGTTAAGTGTATCGAGGCTAAAGACTTTAACTTGAAAAACTCTTTTATTAGAAATGTGTCTAATGCAAATAATACTTCTTGTTGGCATGACCCGTGGTGTGGTGATGGGTCGAGGCTAAAATACAAGTTTCATAGACTCTATGCTCTTGAATCTCATAAAGACTGCATGGTGAGGGACAGAGGTCAGTTGGTCAGTGAAACTTGGGTTGGATCATAGGCTTGACGTATCCCCCCTTAGGGATGTGCCATTGATGAGTTAAACTGTTTGCAACTTTCGTTGAATTTAGTAATAGTCTATTCTAATGGCCATGACAAATGACTTTGGACATATGACGCATCTGGCTTTTTCAAATTCAACGTCTTGTCTAAGGTTATTGAATACTCGCTTCTTGGTGTGCACATTTTGGGTTCTCATCATAAGTGGAATTCCTGGATCCCTAGGAAAGTAAATGTCATGGGTCTTATTGATAGAATTGCAACGCGTTCTAACCTTGCTGCTTGTGGGGTTACACTTCCTTCTTTTAACGGCCCCTTTTGTGCATTGGATATTGAAGATATGGAACATGTTCTGGTTAACTGTCCATGTGTGAGGATGGTTTGGAGAAAGGTTTGGAGCTGGTGGAACCTTCCCCCACCGTTCTTTTTTCCTTCATTCTCTATCAATTATATTGCGAAAGGGAACATCAAGTTTCATCATTGTCCGCATCCTGTGAAGTCATATATGGGTGTTCTAAATTACTTTATGGGCCTTTTAGAATTGGAGAAACCGTCTTATTCATGCCTTAGGGGATGATATTAACTCGATTAAGAATGAAGACATTTTCCCAGGTATCCAACGTATGACTAAGTTGTGGATGTCTGCTCGTATTTGCTCAAAGTTGAAGATGGATTGGAATTGCTGGGTGACAAGGCCTTTTGAGTTATTCTGCTGATTGTACATGTAGTTTTGTTTTTCTTTTGGTGTTTTGATTTGTGTTCGTTTAGCCTCCTGGTTCATTTTTGTATAACTTTTGCCTTGGTTTGAGTGGTCCCGATTTGGAATCCTCTGTTTATAATATCTTTCCTTTCAAAAAAAATAATTGATTTAATGTTAATCTAACTACTAATATTACATTATGTTATCAACTTATTAAATGAAAAGATAATAAAGGAAAGCAAGTGGTAAGTATGAGAGAGTAAAGCAAAGGGTGCCTATGAATTTACTTTGGTTTCCCCTAAATTTAGGATGGATATTTTTGTTCAAATAAGCATGAGTTTATCTTCTTCTTTATTACTTTTTACTCCCCTCATTTCCTCTATTTTTGGAGAACACAAACTTTTTTGGGTTTATTCACCCTCCTTTCCATTTCACTCTAAAACAAATCTTAAGAACCCATTGTAGTTTTATGAGAATCTAATACATTACTGTTGGATTATGTGAGTTGGATCCGCATGTTATACATTAGGAATACGTGAGCCTATTAGGGGACACAACGTTCAAGTTACACTAAAGAATGTAATTGGACAAACCCTGAACCCTAAGGAAGGGACACTAAAAGTGGCCAGCCCCTAGGCTTCTATAAGGTGGGTTTTTGGGTTCCAATTAGAAGATAAGGAAGGAGGTGTTGGATAAGGAATGAATTGAGGTTTTCTAGTTTATCTAGGACTAGGTTTTGGTGCCTATATAAACACCCATAACCTAGCTCATTATTAATTCATACACAACACACACATAACCCTAAAATCATCTCATAGATTTCAGTTTTCCTCCTCCCTAAACCTTCAACCGAATTTAATCCCTAAGGGATTTTTGGTTCTCCTTTTTCTCATGTTCGATGTTCGATAAAACCCTAAAGGGTTTCCTAGGTGTGATTCCATCCACAACTAGGGTTCAAAGCTCGCATTGCGTAGGCTAGCTTTTAAGGGGGGGTACTAGATCAACGTCGGTTTACAAGCTCTTTATGTCGACCAGCTAATTAGAAACCATTAGGGTTTCGTCTTCTTGAATTTTGGTACAACCGAATTAGGTTAAACCCGAATTAGGGTTTGTTTGGTTTTCGGTTCTAAGGCAACTAGGGTTTCTTATGGTTTTCGATTCAAGAAGGAAGTAACACAAGGTGTTCGAGTGACATGGAGTTTGGACTAGCATCCAGACGTGTTCGTTTGACGTGATTGTGTGAGCAAATGTAGAGGTGGTAATTTAACAACTACTTTGTTTCAAATTCAAGATCAAGAGGTAAGTAATCATTTATTTCTATTATGTGTTAAATCTATTTGCTTAAAACTAGATCCATTCCGCTGTTACTCGTAGTTAAATGGTTTAACTAGTTATAAAATCCCACAGTGGTATCTATGCCAGGTGTTTTAGTAATATTTAAATTAAATAAATGCCTTGTTACACGCCTAAATTTAATTTTTTCGCTAGATCCGCTACGTTTACTTTCTTTATTTATGTATTCTTGTAAATATGGCAATGATATGCAAATCCTTGCCATAATTAAATAAAGATGTAGATCTAGATCTTGAATATTTATTAAAGGTTAATATAGGTCGAAAAGGAAAATATAATTAACTTGTTAATTTAGTAGATTTGTTTCCGTTTTAATTATGTTTTAAGAAAGTGTATCACACTACTTAATAAAAGATCTCGATTTTTAAACATGATAATAGAATCTTTTTGTATAAGGCGAGCAGATCTTTTAAATATTTAGTTTGCTATTGTTTCTTTTTTCGGGCCATAAGACACTACTAATCACCTTCTTGTTGATGATTGGGGCGGTGATCTTGGTTATCATATATGAAAACATCGTGATGGGCCTTGATGGTTTCTCCAAAGTGGGAAGACTCGTATGAGAACTCGGATACACTACATGTTTACTTGTTTTTATTTAATGTCATCTTTTATATTCGTCTGCTTATGTGCATAATTGTTTACTTGATTACTCGTTTACACGCCTAATATGTATGCAATACGGACTAATACTTAGAGAGAAAGATGATGTTAAAACAGGTCTATTAATTACACGCCTAATACATGTTCATTGTGACCTGCTATTTGTTTCGTAGAAAACATGATTTTTAAGAAAATTAATTAGACACTAAATTATGAAACTTGATTTCTTGATTAATTAAAAACTGGACATTATGAATCCATAGGAAGTACGGCTCACCCACTAGAACAAACTATAAGAGAAGTTTAAGGCGGGTTCCTTCCTAAAAGAATTCATTTTTTACCAAGCTTCGCGACTGAGATGTTTTTCCGTTCTTTGTAAGCGTTTTCTCGATTAGAGTTACCGAGAACCTACGATTACTACAATGTCGTCTATAAAGTTTTTAAAATAAGTACTACAAAGTTGTTTGCATGCCTCTTTGTACACGCTTTTGAAACATTTTTGTGAATACCCTATATGAAAATTATAAGTTTATGCCAGCAAACCAAGAACACCTGCATTTGGCTTAGCCTCTTTGGTCAGACCTTATGGTCATTCCAACCCATGGCAATTTTTTTCTCTCTGGTCAGACCTAAGGTTAATTTTTGTCAAGTAGTTCTTGTTTTGGGTCGATTCAATCGGTGTATGCTTGGTCAGACCTTTTTTCAGACTCGAGATAAGATAAGACAAACATGTACAAGACATAAACAATTCAATTTAACGCTCGGTCGCTTACCTCTTGCCATTCTTGTTTAGACTGTGGTCAGACCTCCTTATAAGTGGAAGAGTAAGTGGATCTTAGTCTTATTAGTAATTAATTGGGTAGTTAATTCTTTTATGAGTTCAATTATTGAAAATACTAAAATTGAACTTTCTATGTTCTGATTAATTATGTTATTGCAACATAATTTGTAAATGAAAGTTTGTTTTTCTTAGAAGACAAACATAGTCTCTTTTCCTGGTTAGAAAAGTGAGACTTACTCTTATCTCTTCTCATTGGTTGACAAGAATAAGATAGGGTTATAATTGAATTTTTCCTCAATTATATTTAAACTCACTTTCAATCTTTCACTACCCCTTTTTCAGGTTCTAAAATCTTTGAAAGATATATTACTTTGTGCAACTAGAGTACATTTTGTCTATAGCTACCAAAATAATGACATCTTGCACTTGTCAAAATGATGTATGAGTTTTAAATGTTAATAAGAGGAATTCTCAATAAACCGTATTGAGTAAAAAAAATTGCTAGAGGTCTTCTAGGTAAATTTTCCAAGGACTCATTTCATTCTTTATAGTGCTAAACACCCTTGTGGCTAGGCATATCGATTAAGGAGGAACTGCATGCTAAAATGTTTAAGTTAAATGAAAGCATGAATGGCTAGTCCCTCATCTATATAAGTAAAACTTCATAAACTCTGTTCAATACCTAAGTACATTGCTACTTGTAGGCAATCTCATAAGAGAGTGGAAAGTGACATATCAATATTTGCTTTCTACTGGTGATGTAACACTTACAATGTTGACAAATCTAGTGGAGCTTTGCGTTTTATTACTGAAAAGACATTCATGTAATGTTGTCAAAATTCAGTGGGAGCTACAAGCTTTATCTCCTTGTTAGTTACCCTTATTATATTCTAGCTTGCTTTGAAATAATTCATTACTTTCCGAATATGAACAACCACATGTTTAAAGGAAGATTGCATTTTATTCTATAAGATAACCAGTTGCCTTACTGTGTGTTTCTTTCCGAAATGTTATCTATAGAATAACAATCCATAATTCCTTATTAAACGTTATGGTTCAAAATCTACTTGTAATATCTATGACACTATCATATTGTTTATACAATCGAGCGCTTGTCGTATTGTTAATCTACATTAGATAATTGTTGTTAACGTAACACAAGTGGGAGAAACTATTAAGGTGATTTCTCGTCGTTGTGTAAGGAACAACATATAACAATATGATTATTGGTTTTTTCTTGACCGCAAGGTAAGAAATCTAATAATTCTACTAGGACTTAAACACTCTAGATGTTTGTTACCCTATTACATTTTAAATGTCAAGATATAGTATTAAGTTACTTCAGCACATTGACTACATGTTTTAGTTAATATAATCATGGTTAACTATATAATCATAATTATGAAGTATTAAATTAAGTTGAAATTACTATTGAACTCAAGAGTTTGCGTTCATAACTACTTTAGTTACTATAATTATGTTTGCTTGTTAACACATAATTATAAAGTTCTTAAATTAATCAATGACTCATAACTTAAAGTAAGTGGTAAAATTGTTGTGTCTTCTTGTTAACACATGAACATGATGTCTTTGAATCATTCAGTGACTTGTAACGTATACTTGACATGTTCTGTTTTATTGAAACACATGAACATAGAGTTATTGTACTCATGCACTTGGTTTTATAATACTATTTATTCAATTTAGCTTGACCTAGTTGACAAGTATTTGATCTAAAGAGAATTAAGTTATCTAAGGAATTCTGATGTAGTCTCACAATTCCAATACTCATAGAATACCATATTATTATAGTATGTCTAATGTGTTGAAACAAACTATATTCATATTGTTTGATTTCTGATAACTTTAATTGATCTACCTCCAAAATCTATCAAGGTTAGAAATTTGTGTGTGTCATGGATACATTCAATATAGTTCCAACCTAGAAGTATTCAAGACATTATCTATTTATGGATTGATTGAATCCCATTATGTCTTGATTAAAATTCTAAAATTTGTTAATATCTTATGAAGCATATTATTAATGATGACTAGGAGATGAGGAAGTTAAAATGTGTTTTGGTGTCTCCAACTTAAGAACAAAATTTATTGTTGCTTAAATACTTGGTACTTAGAGAATCATCTCTACTTACAAAAGTAAGTGGGAGCATCTATAGATCTTGAAAATATTCAAGAACAAAATACATAACCTTCTGAATTCACTTGCTGATGTCATACTAAGGTTAAACATGTAAATGTCAAACCAAAGTATAATGTAACTCTCATTCATAAATCAGCAAGGATGCCTCATCAATAGAGTAATATTTTAAATCAATGTTGAGGATTATAAGTTAGATAGTCATAGTAAACTTGCTAACTAATAAAGATAAATTATCACATCTTGAATTTGATAAATATTATAGAGCTATGAATGAAAAGATGCAGTCCTTAAAAGACAATCAATGTTTTAAGATTGATTGATCTTTCACCAAACAGTAAATGTAAGGTTAAAATAAGTTTCTTTTGAAGAAAGGCTTATAAGGACTAAATTTGTACATATTAATGCCTGACTAATGATAAGAGTTTTTAATATTACTCAAGCAATTGACTATAATTAAATCTTTCTTTTCTACACGCGTTAATTATATAAAGATAACTAGTTGTCATACAGGTTTTCTTGAATCTAACATATGGCGGATTAATGATCATAACTCTTTCCTTAATGATTACCTTTATGAGGACGATATGTAATCAAAAGGGGTTATGAGTCTATATTTGCAATATGTCAATTAAGTTTTATAACTCTTTTCTTTATGATTACCTTTTGCGAGGGCGGTGTGTAATCAAAAGGTTTATGAGTTCAAATAATCTTTATAGAGTATACAAGATAATAGAATCCAAGTGTGGATTGGATCATGCATCTAGGAGTTAAAATATTAAGTTTAATTACAATATGATTTTTGATTAAATTAAGATAACTCTTGAGTATACCTGACATCAAGTGGGAGCACTATGTTTTTCTTAAAGAATTATTTATGGATCTGTGTAACATATTGAAAGCATCATTCCATCTAAGCTAAATGTTAATCTTTGAGATTGGAATGAAACTTCACTTGGGAATTTAGAAAATAAAACAATTGACCTTGGAATAAATATTTATTAAAATAAACATATGCGGTAATTAAGTCCAACACAATGTAATATATCATTGAGGCAAATCTTAAATGATATATTTCACTTGAGATAATTTAATACATGAATGAAACCTTGTGTTTTTAACTAAGGATTCATCATGTATATCTTATATTGTGTATGAGACTGGTTGTTACTTTTACACAAGAGCAAGATGAGCTAACAATAACAGTATCTAATTGAGAATATTTAGATGACTGATAATAACAGTATCTAATTGAGAGTGATTTAGATGACTGTTAAAACAAGCGTTTACGAATTATATAAAGCATAATGTTGTATGTGTACACTGATGCTAGAGGATAATCAATCCTAGTTAAAGTAGGATTTATCATTTATGATAAATCTGCTAGCTAGATATGCTCAACTAAGAGCATTGTTTTTTTATTGCATACACATTAAAGAAATGAGGAACGTATTTTACATTTTAAGAAACTGTAAAGATGAATGTCTGAGATAGGTATGTTGTTGACTTTAAATACCTCATAAAATGTACTGTCACGTTTCTATACTATGATACTTGCAATAGTATGAAAATATACATACGACACTCATCATATCATTCAAATTCTTTACAATTTGTGAATTTGAAAAAAGTATTTGAAAAGTTTACTCAGATGACTATTTAATTGTCTTGTAAAGAAAGAGTTGAAAATGTTGGAAACATTAGACTTCAACTTGCTAATTAGTCTCATGCATGTCTGTTTATAGTATTTGGATAATTAGGAATGAAAGATAATTTTTACTTTCTGATGAATGAAGATACGTGGTATTTGTTATTCATACATATAATAATTGTTATCCTATATTTGCATGTTTAATCCTTGAATGATTTTATCATTCTAAATATGTTCATTGTCGGTTAACATTGTGGGAATAATTATTACATAAGGCAAATGTGAGTGTTGGTTATATTCTTTGAATATACTGATTGTTCCCGCCAAACTCATATGTTATTCACAAGGGATGCATATTGGACGCCCCAACCTTCGAATATTTACTTTTGGATCCTCGTCATGAGTAAGATATCGAAAATGGTTTAATAAGTCATCCTTAGACTTGAGATACAAACAAGTTCTGTATGTGTGGATATCACTTTTTAATTATAAGTCAAACGCTATCCTGAATAAGGTAGTTATAAAGGCTATTCTTGAAAGTGATGTGAAGCAGCATCCACAACACTTGTAGTCAATAAAGAATTTGTTCCTCCACTTGATAAGTGCAGAATGATACCATGGCGCCTCTCCAGAATTAATCAGATAATTGCATGGTCATGCCCAAAGGGTAATTCAAGATGATTCTTGATTACATTTGGTATATCTGAATTAACTTCTATAACGAGAAACTAAATGGTTAAACTATATGGAATGAGTTAGGATCCATATCCATGGTTTAACGGTATCTGTAACAAAGGGATGATAACAACAAGTAATACATAACCATTAAAAGCTGAGATTGTTCTTGAAACTTTATCTCAAGTATTTATAATTTTAAAGACAACGCGAGTGTCGCTAAACGTTTCCATTGTCAGTATAAATGCAGTCTGCTACTCCAACTCCCAAGTGGGAGCTGTTGGATTATGTGAGTTGGATCCACATGTTATACATTAGGAATACGTGAGCCTATTAGGGGCACACACATTGATACACGAAGAATGTGTTTTATATACTTCACGTAATGTTTAAATGTAAACTATGAGGCTTAATTGGACAAACCCAAACCCTAAGGGGGACACTAAAAGTGGCCGGCCCCTAGGCTTATAGAAGGTTGATTTTTGTGTTTCCAATTAGAAGATCAAGGAAGGTGTTTTGGATATGGAATGAATGAGGTTTCATAGTTTATCTAGGACTAGTTTTGGTGCCTATATATAAACACCCATAACCTAGCTCATTATTCATTCATACACAACACGCACATAACCCTAAAATCCTTTCATAGATTTCGGTTTTCCTCATCCTTAAACCATCAATCGAATTTAATCCCTAAGGGATTTTCAGTTCTCATTTTTCTCTTGTTCGATGTTCGATAAAACCCTAAACGGTTTTCTAGGTGTGATTCACGATCAGAATAGGGCTCGAAAAGGGCCTATTGGCGGTACTTTAGATCAACAAGGGTTTTCGGTTTACAAGCTCTCCATGTCGACAAGCTAACTAGAAACCATTAGGGTTTCGTCTTCTTGAATTTCGGTACAACCGAATTAGGTCAAACCCGAATTACCCACAGAATTACAGAAGCAATATCACAAGGATTAACAACTTTTAACAAGGTAAGTGCCTAATCTAATTTTAGATCACCAAATACTTTAGATATATCAAAGGTTTCAATCTTTGTAATTGGAGTCTTTCGATTATCTTTTTTGAAAAGTTTATAGTGGTATCTTAATCATTATTATTGTTTCCTTATGATGTTCACAAGCATATTGTTTTCTATCCTGATTGTAGCTTTTAGTCGAACAAGTGGTTTTATTTGTTTATTTTGGTCTGACTTTGTTTTGCCTCTACAATGATTTTTAATGTGAGCTGAGGGTATGAATCTTTATAATTGATGGTATATGTTCTTAGGGGGTGTTTATTTTCGCTTATATATCCGGCTTATGGCTTATTTGGTTTTGGGTATATGTTCTAAAAGTTCACTTTTTGCGGCTTATTTTGAACTTTTGGCCTTTATATAAGTTTATTATGTCATAATAAACTTATATAAGCCGAAAAGTTTCAAAATAAGCCACAAAAAGTGAGCTTATGAAACATAAGCCCAAAATCAAATAAGCCATAAGCCAGCTATATAAGCCGAAACAAACACCCCCTTAGGGTTGCTTGAGGATCTAAAATGAAAATGATGTGACGATATAGATTAATTATTGATAAGAATGCATTCACATAAGTGAGAGGTTATATTTTGTCACATATACTGTTATTGTTTCTAATTCAGACTTTGTGATGGCTTCATTGTTTGGTAAATGTTTAATTTATACTTTTGTTTAGTATCTTACCAACATCTCGTATCTTAAGTAACTACAGATATGGCGAGGGGAGGAAGAAAAGGGATCACAGGAAGAGGACTTCTCTCATATGCTCGTCCTACAATAGCCAACGAGTCTCTAACCGATCCAACTTCCAATGGTGATATGCCGAGAGGAAGTGGAGGGATCACAAGAAGAGTAGGTCTCTCATATGCTCCTCATGGAACAACGAATGAGATTCTTGATTATTTGACTTCTAATGGTGATATGCCGAGAGGAAGGGATGGAAACACAAGAAAATGAGGTCTCTCATATGCTCCTCAAGGAATAGGGGATGAGATTGTTACTGATTCAACTTCCAATGGTAATGGCAATGGAACATCCCGTGAAAATGTGGTTGTGACAAACTCAGTCTCTCGATCAACTATTGAAAGCTCACAGAATCTGTCACTTACAGAAGGCAGAAAAGAACTCTCAGTTGTGAATTGATTGTAAGTATTAGGGCTATTATTTGAATAAATGATTACACATTTTCATGTGATTATATTAATTTTATCATCATTATATTATAACAGCCTTGAAAATTCAAGTCAATGCTCACGAGTAATAACAAAGATTTTCAAAGAAAGAATTGATGATGGAGCCTTCACGTGGAGAAAGGTGCAGCAAGACACCAAAAACTTCTATTTTGAATAATTTAAGGTATAACATCTGATATTTAAATTATTTGATTATACATATATCACAGTGTTATCGGGTCGGGTTATCGAGTCATGTCAGGTCGGGTTGTATTCGAGTTATCCGGTGATATTACAAACGAGCAGCCAAAGACACCATGCTGCAAAAACACAACATTTCATAACCTATTAATTTTAGTACGTCATATATCATAGATTGTTTCATAAACTTGTAACAAGTAAAATTAGTAGGCATGAAACAAAACACATACTTGTAGGATTTATAGATTTTTGTTTTGCGAACAGATGAACATTTACTTGCATAAATTTGATGTAAAAACTGTGTGCAATGTGACAGGTTATCGAGATTTTAATATTACTATAATGTGCATGTTAGTCAGCTTTTTCATGTGCTAATTGAAATATCAAACTGGACCATCTGATGTTATTTTAATAAGTGTGTTTCACTAATCAAGAGTCTAACAGGCTTGCAGTTTACTTTGTATGCACCATTAGTTAAAGCCAATTTAATCCTTTCTTAGTTAATTATTTCAACCTGTTATTCTACTTATTATGTCACACATGATCAGATTTGAGCATTGCATTCTTTGTCATTGTAAATGCCATTTGATTTCTAATATACGGGTTTGATTTTAGGGAATGTAGAAACACTATGCATGGGAGCATGCAATTGAAACACAAGTGAGGACAGCATGGGAATCAAAAGCTTCTAAATGTCCCTCACCTACCCCCCTATTACAGATTTTCTTGAGAGACCATTAGGCGCGTAAATGATTAAAAACAATTATTTATAAGTGAAAGATACCTTGGGCAAGTATTGTAGCCTAATTGTGGATACACCGTTAGTACAAGAGGAATGAGAAAACAAAATTAACCAAAAATCCTTTCTAAAGGGTGATGGTCCATCGACTCATACTGGAGGGTCCGTATCATATCGTGAATATGCAAAGAAACTTGTAAGTTTAAGAAACTTAGTTGTAGTTCCATGATACTAAAATCTGTTATTGTTTGTTTAAGTAAATCTGTTTCGAAAGTTTTTGTTAATTTTTGATTTTTTTTCATTTTTTGTGTGCAGGAAACGACACTAAAGCGTCCACCTAATCCTTTTGAACTATTTGTGTATACCCATACAAAAAATCATGACAAGGAAATCTTTATCGATAAGAAGGCAAAAACAATCAATGTAAGTTCTGATCTAGAAAGCGAATAACATTTTCTTTTAGTATATAATCATTCATTTTCACATCTATATAATAACAGGATAATGTGTTGCAATTGAGGGAAGCACGTGAGGCAAATCATGCAGAAGCCGAGTCATCCCAGATGGTGAATGAATCAGCACTTTATTATGAGGCGGTCGGAGGCGTGAAGAAAAGAAATGTGTATGGTCTTGGATCACAAGCATTTGCTTATTATCCGAATCCCGCCAATAGAACTTCAGCCCCTTATATGCCACATGAACCTTTGGAGAACAAGTATCTCAAAATGGAGAGAAAGTTGACTCGCAAGATCGGTAAACAACAACAAATTCTTGAGCTCTTGTGTAGTCATCTTGATATTCCTGTCCCAAGTACTGAGAGTGACACTGAAGACAACAATGAAGCAAATACAGTGGGGGGAACTCAAAACCCAAGCACAAGAAACTCCGAGGAGCATGAAGTCTAGTAAGATGATCATTACAGCCTTGGTTAAACATCAAGAAACCTGGGTTAATTTATTTTCTGTTTGTTTGGTATTTTAGGTTCAGGCCTGTTGGTTTGCATATCTTATGTTGTTTGCTTTATTTTGAATAAGTTAGGTTGTTGGTTCCTTTTGGATATTTTAGGTTTATGTTTAATAAAGTTGTTTATGTTTGTTATATTTATGAGGTGCCCAATTTATATTTTACAGCTCTTTTAAAATTTATGACATTTAAAAATATACATATATTTCATATAAATTTCAATTAAATCGTATCTTGACAAATTCTGCAAGTTTTGCCACTACATTTTTGTGGTTAATATTACCTATCAATTGTGGGTAAACTTCTAACATTACCCTTTGCTTTCCTACAACTTATTATGGGTAAACTTTTAATATTTCCTTTAGCTTTTTCACACTTAAATATCCGTGGTTAAGTGTACCCATGATTATCATGGGTAAAACGGAAAGTTTTAGCATTGAATATTTACACACGACTATATCGCGGGTTATGTGTACCCTTGAATTACCCTCAAAACTTTTGCGAGTATTTTTGTGGTAATGTAAAAAATCCCATGAAACATTTTACCATCGATTTAATGAACACACCCACGGATGATGTGCTGGCTAAATATACCCACAGATTACCCACACAACAATTGTGGGTATTTTCATGGTAGCTTAGAAGATCCCGTGCACCCATTATCCCATGATTATATGAAATGCCCACAAACAAATGTCGTGGTTATCATTACCCACATGCCAAAATAAATCGTGGTAGTCATTTACCCTCGAAGGGTTTACCCCGTTAAACAGATTCATGGATATTCCTTGCGGGTATTCATCATATTCCCATTGAATTTTGCCCTCTTTACCCATAAAACATGTTCGTGGTTTTATTCGCTTGAATCTTGTAGTGTTAGGGTTTGTTTGTTTTCAGTTCTAGGCAACTAAGGGTTGCTTGTGGTTTGCGATTCAAGATGGAAGTTAAAAAAAGGTGTTCGTAGTGACGTGAGTTGGACTAGCATCCAGACCAGTGTTCGTTTGACGTCGATTGTCGTGAGCAACCGTAGAGTGATAATTTAACCACTATTTTGTTTCTTTTTTTAAATTCAAGATCAAGAGGTAAGTAATCGTTTACTTATATTATGTGTTAATCTATATGATAAAACTAGATCCACTCCGCTGCGTACTCGTAGTTAATGATTTAACTAGTTATAAAATCTTAACAATTACAACGACGAAAAATTATTATTGACAAACCATGACATGCTAAATATACATCTGCAACATAAACTCAATGTATATTTTAAAGAACTTTATGAAACAATTAGTGAGAACAATATTCACAATAACAATAACGGATTAAAAAATTATCATATGATATGCACGTAAGATTTAAACTCTATAGTTATGTGATATGATATTTTTTTAGCGTCTCGGCTCAAACTTGAAAAAAGGAAGAATTGAAGAAGTTGGGATCGAAGGAAGTATAATTTCGCTTGCCTGTTTATCAATTAACAATTACCAATAAAGCTAACAATTACCTCTTCAGCGGAATAGGAAGAAGTACAGACGGGTTCAGAGTACAGCATACTGCCCAATTGGATGTCACAGTTAAACCTGAACCACTAACAACTAACAAGCCGTTCTAAAAAAAATAATAAAGCTAACAATTAATATCTGTTTTGGATTATTCTAGATGTAATATAAGTGGGTTAACTCTAACAAACTTAAAAAGCCCATAATCACTGATAAAGCTAACGTCTAATAGGGATGTCAAACTGATTTGGAAGATTTGTAGATTGTCACATCTAAAACTAAAGTAAGATTGTGTAAAACATTCAAAAAGCAAAATTTGTCAAGGGTTTTAATATAAAACCAAGTCTACACGAAAAAAGAATTCGGTTGTTCAACGTCCACACTAGTCACTACTATTTCCAAAAGTCTTGGTCAATTGTGTGTTTTTAGGTCACAGTTGCACGTTTTTATCGTGTTATTATAGGAGACATGAAATTGTTGAGATTATGACAAGTTGTGTTGTCTATTTGTTTCCTTTGGCAGTTTATCAGTAGCTGAAACTTATAAGAGACCATCTTAATGATATACTCTGGACAAAAGTATCCTCTCGAGGAAAAACAAACCAGGAAAAAATCAAGAAGAAAAACTCTCCTAGGTAGCTAAGGGAAAAAACGTAGAGTACAACGTAAACGCTAAAAAGATAGGGAGTGAGGATGGATACACTCGTTTATTCTTTGCATCTTCTTCTTCTTCTTCTTCTTCTTCTTCTTCCAGTTTTCCCTAAAGTATACGGGTCATCGGATATTTCTATGAAAACATGTCCATGTATGACCCGCATACCTTATAGAAACGTTTTCAAACTAATATTAGAAGACGGAAATGGATGCATAGTCTCTAGGTGCTCATTGGACTCGGAGGGTCATTTACAGCCGATATCGCTGTATGGATTTGTATCTTCAGGAGATCCATTTCTTCCTCTTCAGCCTGTAACACATACACGTCAATACATTTAACTGTGTTGCTTTAGATGAAAGAACTACATATAAGTTTTTAAGTGTCTAGGATAGTGAATATACATACATAGTATTTCATATGAATTCATATACTAAGATAACAGATAAAAAGAACAATTTAAATAAAAGTTGCTTTCATGACAATCTACACCCAAACAACTCGTTTATAGTAGTATGAAACTTGTGTCTTTTAAAAATACTCATGAACGTTTAAAAGTACCACGAGTAAAACGACAAATAAAAGTTAAAACTTTGGTTTAACTATTTCATTTTTTGACAAGTTCAAATAAACGTGTTGTATATATATTGTTTTATAGACAATGATTGTTTAATCTGTATAAGACAAAAATATGTATCGACATCACCTTTTTGTGAGCAACATAATCTTTAACGTCCATGTTGCACTGTTAAAAAAATCTTAATAATTCTATAATTCAATTATATTATACTCTTACACATTTGACAATCTAAACGACGTCGCTTTTGACCCAAGTTCACTATTCATCTTAAGCACTGTAGCTACAGTGCTACTGTGCTGGGCCAAAAAAGCCCAAAAAATTTAGCCCAAAAATTTGAGCCGGCCCAATTAGTTTTTTTTTTTTTCTAAAAAAAAATTTGTTGGCACAAAATAGAGAGGAAAAAAATGTTCAAAATACCGAGCATTCAGATAAAAAATCTCCGCCGGGTAACATTTCCGATGACTTTAAAACATGGCCCAAAAAAATTTTGGGCCGGCCAATTAGTTTTTTTTTTTTTAATTTCGTCGCACAACAATAGGGAGGAAAAAAATGTTTTTAACCAAAAAAAACAAAAGTACCGACGCATTCAGATAAAAAAATATCCGCGGTAACATTTCCGAATTGACTTAAACAGCCTAAAAATTTGGGCCGGCCCAATTAGTTTTTTTTTTAAATTTGTCGGCCACAAAATAGGAGGAAAAAAATGTTACAAAAGTACCGACGCATTCAGATAAAAAAATATCCGCGGTAACATTTCCGAATTGACTTAAACAGGCCCAAAAATTTGGGCCGGCCCAATTAGTTTTTTTTTTTTTAAATTTGTCGGCACAAAATAGGGAGGAAAAAAATGTTACAAAAGTACCGACGCATTCAGATAAAAAAATACGCGGTACATTTCGAATTGACTTTACTGAAACTGGGCAATAAAGCCCCCAAAAAATTAGCCCTAAATATTATGGACGGGCTCCAATTAAGTTTTTATTTTTTTTTTTAAAAAAAAATTGGTTTGGCACCAAAATAGAGATGGAAAAAATTTACAAAAGTACGGACGCATTCAGGTAAAAAAATATCGCGGTTAACATTTTCGAATTGATTAAACAGGCCACAAAAATTTGGGGCCGAACAAACTAGTTTTTTTTTTTTTTAAATTTGTCAGCACAAAAATAGAGAGGAAAAAATGTTACAAAAGAATCGACACATTCAGATAAAAAAAATCCCACGCGGGTAACTATTACTATCTGACACATTTTAGATTTAAAACGGACACCGTTTTTTCACCTATGTGCACTTTTTCATTTATTTTAAGCACTGTAGCACTGTAGCACTGCAACAGTCCTGGGCCAAAAAGAAGCCCAAAAAATTTAGCCCGACCCAATTAGTTTTTTTTTTATTTAATTCATCGGCACAAAATAGGGAGGAAAAAATGTTATAAAAGTACCGACGCATTCAGATAAAAAAAAAAACCGCGGTAAATTTCCGAATTTGCTTAAACAATGTTCATTTTGCACATGAGACCAAAAATAAATTCGGCAAAAAAAATAAAAAATAAAAAAAACTAATTTTAACGGAGCAACAACGGTAAACCATAAAAAAACTACTAAACACAATACTGAAAAAGTAAACCCGCACTATTAAATATGAGATCGACAAAATAAACTCGCACAAAATTAAAGGGAAAAAAAAAGAATTAATGACACACAACAAAACGCTACCGAAAATTTAACGTTCCCCGCTGTAGTAATAGTACAAGGAAAATTAAACTACCCACTATTAAACAGAAAAAACGCAGCCGAAAAAAACAACTAAAAAATAAAATAAATAAATAAATAAAAAAATTAACGGCCCGCAGCAACGCTTGCGAAAATTTACGCCGCAGCAACTGCGGGTAATCTTGCTTGTTAATATACATATACTATGAATAGGGACACTTGCTACTGTAGCACTGTAAACCGGCCCGTGGGGCTGCACATTTGTGCCGGCCCATTAACTTTTTTTTTTTTTTTAAAGTAGGCATACTTAAAAAATAAAAAAATAATAATTGCTCGCCACAAAATAGAATTTTTTTTTACAAAATTACTGATTTATTCAGATCAAAAAATATCCGCGCCATGAGGCCCAACACATAAATATCTGCGCCATGAGGCCCAACACATAAGCCCATATAAAAAACCCATTGGGCTGCCATTTTGGGCCGGCTCATTTAACTTTTTTTTTTTGTGTTTAAGTAGGCAACTTAAAAAAAAAAAAAATTTGCTCGGCACAAAATAGAAATTTTTTTTACAAAATTACTGATTTATTCAGATCAAAAAATATCCGCCCCATGAGGCCCAACACATAAGCCTATATAAAAAAAGCTATTAAACATGAGACCGAAAAAATAAACCCTCTAAAAAAAATTGCTCAGCACAAAATAGGAAAAAAATATATAGATTTATTCAGATAAAAAAATACACACGACATTACGCCCGCCCAACACATAAGCCCATATAAACAAAAACTAATAGTATTAAACATGAGACCGAAAAAAAATAAACCGCACTAAATAAAAATAAAACAAATTGCTCAAACCAAATAGGAAAAAAAATATAGAATTTATTAGATTTTAAAAAATACTCACGACATGACGCCCAACACATAAGCCCATATAAAAAAAACTATTAAACATGAGACCGGAAAAATAAAACCAAAAAAAAATAAAAAATTAATGCCCCGCATCAATGCGAATCATGCTTAAAAAAACACCCACATCTATGATAAAACGAAACTCGTCCCCGCAAGCACGCAAATACATTCATGAAATGCGGGCAACTATGCTTGTTATTGGCAATATCATAAACACTTTATCAACATGTACTTACATGAAATGCTAATAAAAAGTAAATTTGCTACATTTTTTAAAGATTATTCTAAATGTTAGTACTCGTATTATATAGTCGTACATGAACTATAAAACCAGAATTTTTTTCATTCTTTCAACAAAGGTATAACCCAATTTCATATTCATCATGATTCTAAAACGTAAAATTTTCGTTTGTGAAAACTAACAATCATTCTACTTATATTTGGCCCACAAAATGCTACAATCATGGGATCATATTTATTGAGAAGCTAAATAAAGAAAATGGCATATGGTTGTTACTTGACCACGAATTTAAGCATATTTAATATAATCTCTTCAAGTCTCAACCAAGGCTATTAAGATCCAGATCTTACCTATGATCATGTTTTGTTTTTGTAGATTGAGATTTTATAAAATATTATCGAGATCTTAAAAATCCCTACCAATTATTATGTTGTAGAAGATAAACGAATCAAACTGTTTTGCATTTCTACTCAACATAAAAAATAAATTCATATTATATCCTCTTGAAATGTCAATGTTCAAATTTGAAACACCAAAATAATACTCCGGTAAAAAACAAAAAAGTCAAGTTTTAATCATTACATTAGCGATTTAGTTGAATAAGATTACATAACATGAGTTAAAACCGTCTCAAATTAATGGCATCCTAGGGCGTTTTTGATTTATTATGTTTTAAAACACGTTAGGATATGTTTGGTCTTGTTTTGATGTAATTCGATCTTGTCTATATATATATATATATATATATACATACATACATTTTGAAATGCGAGTATTTTGCAACATGTAAGGATTAAAGTGGAAAACGTTAAATTTTGTTAACCTGGGAAACGTCGTATAAACGAAAAGTTCATGTCGAAATTTATATAAATTTTTATACTTGATATTTTTCACTAAAACTTCTATTATTTTAGAACCCGATAAAATGGACTAAGTTATAGTCTAAAGAGTTTATTATACAATAACCCGGTAAATAAACAAAAACTACACTTTTACAAATGAGACAACTATTTTAGCAAAAACCCGTCAAGGAAACGAAATATTAATTTATAAGATATTATTTTATAAATTTCCTACTAGAAGATAAAATCATAACTTTTATAGCAACTTTAAAAATATCGTTTACATAAGTCGTAACTTTAAAACGTACGTTTATTTTTATATTTATTTGCCGATGTGGCGAAGTATGGTCGAACTTATAATAGACCTGTGGAACGTTCTGGGGACGGCAAACCCAGTGTAGGTTCGAACTCTCAATCTGTTAGTATCAACGAAAATGTTTTTCAGTCTTTTAACTCGTATGCTAAAGCGGGCAACAAATCAGTGGACATGTCGGGCAAATACGGTACATGTAATGCTGGAGCAGAATCTGTGGGGGTGTCGGATTGTAACAAGGTATATAAGAAAGCGGGTAATAAAGCGGTGATGTCTATCTCGGTAGACGATTGTATTGATTTGGATGGTATGGAGCGTAGTATTCTTGCTAAAGTTAAAGATTTAAGTGTCATTTCAGAGCTTCTAAAACATATGTCTTCTGAGGGATTCGATGATGTTGGTCTTAGATATGTTGGGGGACGTTGGGTTTGGTTGGAATTCGACTCTATGGATCAAGTGGAAAGCGTCAAGACTTCAAAGGCGTTAAAAGAGATATTTTTGTAGTTCAAAGATGTTTCTTGATTCGCGATTAGCATACACTTATATAGCAATCCTAATACAGATCCTAACCGAATGCCCTTGACCAAGGCAAAAGGTCAAATTCCACA
>BQNB010098792.1:0-25076 GCA_026074375.1 Tanacetum coccineum
ATATTTAAGCTAAATATGGAATACAAATGAATTAAAGGAAGTTTTGTCCCTAGTATGTGCTTGCATTTCGATAAAAAAAATGAAGATATTCATTTTCGAAGAATGTTACTTTTTGGTCAAACGGTCAAGTTTGATGGGTCGTCACGTTTTAAATATTAATCCGTAAAATACAAGGACAAACTTTATGTAAACTAGGCCGGGCGAACTTTAGATAGTTTGTTTGGGTCACTCACGGGTTGGTCTCTAACCCCTCAAATAATTATCCAAAGTAGTGACTTTGGAAAGATTGATTAAAACAAGAATAACAATTTTATTGTTTAGAAATAGTGATTTTTCGTAGAACTTTAGGATTCATTTTAGAACTCGATATTGACTTTTACGACCAACCAAAAATAGCTATGTGTTCTCGGCCATGTCGACTACAATACTCATGTTATGAGTTTTCAATAACGACGTCGTTTAACCGGTCAAAACAAGGCCTAAACCCTTGTGGGTCGCGACCAACACCAGCAGCCCCCACAAAAACTAGGCCAAAATCATTGATTTTTAGATAGCGATATCTTATTCGTTTTTAATCCGTTTCCATCCATTCTTTTTCCTACGTGATCACGACCAGCTCAAATTTACATATATGTTATAAACCAACCCAAACTAGATCTTAAAATAGTCGAAAGAGGTACACAAAGTCAACCCATTTCCGTAGCATAAATACTTGTTAAAGAAAACGACTATTTTGCAACTCCTCTCTCGCGTTCGTTACTCACCCTTTTCTTGAAATTCCAAGTCCTACACGATCTTAACCAAGCTATCAACAAATCCCAATAAATTCCCAATCCATTACCCAAGTCAGAGGGGTCAAAACTATGACTGAAAGTCAACCCTTTTTCCCACTATTTACACATAAAATCATGAATTTGTTAGCTTATTTCCTGCTTCGTTATAAGGTGTTAGAGGCTGAAATTTTGCATGAACGCTACTCATATACCATGTTGATGAGTGATAAACCCAGAAATTTCATTAGCCAAGTTTTTATATGGGTTTCTCATTGAACCCGAACACATCAGAAGGTTATTCATTTTTTTTTATGAAAACATGTGTTTTCTTGGTTTTAAAGTTTACAAACACATTATCTAGGACATGAATGCAAAATTTAGTAAAATAAAAGAAGGGGATGCTCGACTTACAAACAAGGTGGATGTGTGAATAACTCCAAACGGAACTCTAGTTTCGTTTACAGCTCAACGTACCAAACCCAAACACCAACCCGACGAACATCCATTGTGTTTAACCAAAGAAACCAAAACCAACTCAGCGAATACCATGAGTTTTGCACGACTTGTGATCACTAATGACAAGGGAGAGGATGTGCCTATTTGGTTTGCATACGTCGACCAAGAAAACCAAGGAGGGTTTTAAGATTCCTTAATGTGTTCAATCATTGCCTGTGTTTGATAACTGATTCGAAACCAGAAGCAAAGGACAAGGTGGGTTATAAGCTTGTGTTTATTGTTGGTTTTTCATGTACACATTCGGGTAACAAGAAATCAAAAATCAAAGGAGTGTTTGTTTGTTTACTATGTCGAGGACCAAGAAGAAGCAAGGGAAGCAGAACCTGTTACTTGTAACTTTTGATAATACAAAACTATGAATGTTCTTGGTATATTTATATGATCCGTAGGTTGAGAGGGAGATAGGAGATTGTGAATGAATGGTAATGATGAAAACGTGTCAAGTACAAACCTTCCTTGTAAGTACCCTTAAATATACTTGTAAACCTTGTTTGAAAAATCAAAACTATTTTGGTGGTGTTGTGGTTGTTCGAAACCAGCCAAGAGAAGAGAGAAAATAGGTGTATGTGTTGATTTTCTTATGACATGAAGTTGATGCATTATTGATGGCTTGGTTACTAAATGTTGCATGTGAATGCATACCATGCCCACTGTTACCAGGGTGATAATTCTATTACCATTATCATTATTGTCTCTTTTCTAATACTATTAAGGAATCTCTACTATTTCTTCCGTTTCAAATTGTATCAGTTGTTTTGAACGTATCACGTGATAAGATTTTTCAATATGATAAAGTGGGTAGGGTAGTGTGTAAGGGTTTGAAATGATAGATGTTTTGTCATTATTGTATATTGGTTTCTATGTTTTTATATGCATATATCAGATGTTGGTTTTTCCTATGTGTATAATTTATTTTATCTTTGTTGAATTTAATTAAAAGTTGTCATGGTTATTAATGTGAATGTAGGTGGTTTTATAAAGTGCTACAAGTAAATGGCTCGTTTCACAAAAGTGAGATAAGTATGGTTTTTATCGTTACGCGTTCTAAAATATCCTTTTAGACACAGAGTAATAATGGTGATATTCGCGCGCCAATTAAGCTTTTCATGTCAAGAAGTAATGCATGACGATAAAAAAAATGATTTATCGTTGAGACTAACGGTAAAATTTGCAAACTTGCACTATATACTTTTACTTAGCGAAAGGAGAAACCTAATTTCTTACGGGGTGCCACAGCCTCCCCAGGTTAGAAGATTTCGTCCCGAAATCAAGGCGTTGTAAGAGATTGTGGATTTGCGAACGAGTGAGGGTATTTGCTCTTAAACTGGTCCTTACATATCCCTAAATGAATACCTCGCTATCAGGACGAGCCAAGGTGACAAAATGTTGGAATATGTCCGTTGAAGTAAACGATAAGGCCTTAAATTATTTACCTTCTCCCTCTTTGTCTTATAAATACCACCTTACTCTTCTCAATTTTTCAAACTTAAATCCCACTACAAAGATATTTCGAATGGCATGCTCGCTTCCCCACACCGACTCTGAAATCGAAGCCTTGGTGCAGAGGTTAATTTACAAAGATAAGGGTCGTCAGGATGTGCTTTTGGATTTAGCTTTTCAGTTTAAAGATTCATGTGCTGTCAGGGACGATCTTAGAAAAACTTATGAGAAATGCAATGATATTTCTCAAGAGAGTCGTGCTTTGATTTGCACTATTTTAAAAGAAAGCTCTGAAAAGGATCGCAAATTGCATCTTTCTATGTATGGAAAGGCGGCACAGCACAACCAGATAAAACAAAATGGTGCAAATCGACTTGGTTAAAAGAAAATACCAGGCCGTACACAAATGGAGGTAATAGTTGCTCCTCATCACAACTAATTCTCGCTTACCGAGAAAAGAGTTGCATCAACTCCCGTAGGATGAAGATAGCTCTAAAAGAAATGTTGAAGAAGAGGCCATAAACAAAAAGGGAAGGGCGCAAGAGGATACAAATTAAGGTAAGAAACAAGAGCACGAAAATGATGCATTCTTTTAGAATTTTGGGGTAGTGAGATACGACCAGAATATGCGTCATACGAATAACAGGACTAAGGATTGCTGTAACCGTGTTGTTGTACTGCTTTGAATAAAATGTTGTGCCTTAACCTATGCACTTATATTTCTACTTTTGCAGACTAACGGTTTTTATGCTAGTAATCTAGGAAGTTCTAATTAATGCATTTGATCTCTGTAGTGTCCACCATATTTAAAAAAATGTTTGCTTCGTGACTGTTGTTTTGCCATAGTACATCTTGAATGGAACAATTGAGTGATTATGACTACTGTCTCCACACAGTATTTAAAGTGTTTTCGTGTTAATTCTGAATTGTCTAATTGAGTGAACATGATTACTGTCCCTCTTCAGTATTATAAAGTAATTTAGGAATAGTGTTATTAATTTGTAAACTTTTTCCCAAAGTAATTATTCTAACAATTTGAAACCTTTCGTGATTGAGTTTTACTTAATAGTTTGAAATAAAGATTTAAATTTTTATGGGTGTCCAGCATTCCTTTCAAAGTCGAAAACTTTGCCCTGAATTTAATTGTTTTTTATGCCGTATGCATGGGTTAAGAAAAGGACGAAAGTGGCAAGTGGGGCTCCAACGGCTAGAAATGTGGCAAACTGTTACCTCCCTTTATATATATATATATACACTTTGCCATTTTCTTGAATTTGTCAAAGCGTAAAATAAGTATCCTTACTTAAATTTTCATTCGTCTTTAGATTAAAATGTCATATCTTGTTTCCTTGATTGCGGTGGTGTTCGTTGTGGTGGTTGGTTGTTATTTGGCGAGTGTTCTACAGGAAAAGGATCACCAGTACGTCATTGTAATACTAGGGCTTATCGTGCCACTCATCATTGTGGCGATAGGCGTGGAATTTCTCTAAAAGAAGTAGCTTCCGCCGGTAGGCGAGCGGGTTGTATTACCGTTTTGTTCTTGGGTATTTTAATTACTTTGATTTTGAATCCCTAGGAAAATCGTCAGACGTTTCATCTTTAACTTTGTTTCGTTTACGTAGGGTTAAATTCTCGTGATGTACCCTTGATGTATCGTAGTCTTTCATAGTTGTTCTGGGCTTTATCTTGAATGTGTTGAATGAATAAAGGAGCATACTTTCAAATTGGTTATTCCGCATACATATATAGACTATTATTGAGCATATCTTTTTCGACTTAACTATTACAAACATAGTTGATCAGGCTATGATATACTTTTAGGTTACATTGACATCCCCATTTTCCTTAGTTATTTATTTGTGATTGTAAGCATAGTCGACACAGAGACTCGTGGTGTATATAAATTGTCGTATCTCCCAAACACTTGATAAGGGATGTTACGTTATATGTTGTTTTGTGGTCTATTATTCCCTTTTCTACTTCTACCACAACCAGTGTCTTCTAAACTTTTATGTCACCTTATTTGTTTACTTACTACGTGTTATATCGTGTTTCGTATGATGGCGTGTATTACTATTGTTCGTAAAATGTATTATACTCAGCGCATAAGTTATTTTCGAATAATTACTTTTTGTGTGAAAGTTTAGGTTTTTCGGTTGTGAATCGCTTTAAGCTCCACAAATTATTTTTAAATCGATATTCCTCCCAACTCTTACCCACTACGCCGCCCCCTTTTCTTATAAGTTTCACTTTACTCCTTCCTCATCTCAATTTATCTCTCACTTCACAATTTTACGTTTCTCCTCCTTTTCCTCAAAACAGTTGATTACCAATCCTCAATGGTTCCCATCGAGATTTTCACTCCCATCATGATCATAATCATCACATCGCTTATTTTGCTGATCTATCCGATGTGTTTCTTTTCACGCGGTGATGTATCTGTCGTTTTAGCATTTTACATTTTTATTGTATACCTTATATTTTGTATTCTGTTGTATTGTGAACAGAAATATTATAGATCTGGTTGAATAGACTTCCGCGTTGTTTATTTTATTGTTTCACCCTTCTCGTCATAATCATATATTGCTATGTACCCCTCCTCGCATCTTGGTATGATTGGAAGTCATTACCTGGTAATCTTTTAGATGTATTTAGTTTATTTATGAAAATAGGCGTTTATTATGAGAGAAATTATTTTTGGGACTGACAAAAAGTCGAATATTGGAGAAAGAAATTTGATTGGTGTAGGGATACTGTGTCTTGTCTTAAGTACTATTGTGTGGCCCATTTGAAATGATCCTTTCAAGTTTCAGTAGTGTTCCTCGAATATAGCTTCTCTTATTTCCGCCATTTTTCCGTAACATGATTGTACTCTTCATTTGTTGGGTAACGAGCATACTTGTTTTGCACTGGGTAGTAATTTCGATAGTGTTATTTCCTTGACACATTACGATGCTTGTCATTTGATTCCAAAAATTTATCAATTATATGGTTTCCCTTATACTGGGTAAATGTACTCAGAAACGTTTTAGGGCAAAATTGTTATTTCATTTATTATTTCATGAAAGCAAGGTCAATAGTCCTTTATAAATTATTTGCAAGGCTGGATACATTGTTATAGCGAGTCTGGCTGTCTGTCTTACAGGCCTAAGGCGGCTAGAAAGTATTTTCTTAAATTGTTCATAGAAACCTCACACGTCTGCCCTCGTATCACTACCTTTTATCTGCAGTATTGCGATCTCATTCTCGGCAGCGGCGAGAGAATCCTGCAATTCAGAGATCAGGAGCTCTTTGTCCTCGGTGTCTGCATGAAGAGTGTCAATCTCTACTTCCAGGTACTCTAGTCTGGCCGTCACATCTTCTAGGTTGAGTTCTGATGTCTCGGATGCTGGTTTACCGTCAGATGAGGTAATGAAATCTAGGAAGAATGGCGATGATGGTGATCTGCTTCTCTTTCGAGATGGCCCAGGTGCTTGTGATATTAGTGCAGGAGCACTGAGGTTATTTATTTCTTGGGAGTGTTCACCCCCTGTAGCAGGGGTCAAAGTTAATTCTGGTTCAGGTAATTAGGTTGCCCGAGAGGTTGGCGAATCCATTCTTCTTGGAATGGAGTGTCCCGTAGCGGCTTCCTGTTCCGGGGCGTTGTCAGGTATCTTGCTGGAAAGTAATTGAGACATTTTTCGGATACGCCCTGCATATGACAAAATAAGGTTTCTTCTTTTTACATCCCATATCTGAGTAAAGATTAACTTATGAGTGTTATTAATTTTTGAGGTAAGGTGTATTGCATGTTTTTAAATATATGCATACTTTTCTCGAAGTATATATAGAGGAGTGTTTTGGTTTAGCATAATCGTATGTTTCTTGTTTTGTTTGAAGAAATTACTTGCCAATAGTAGTGGTTATCCTTAGAAACAGCTTTAGTGTGTTCAAACCCCCATTTACCTTCTGTGAGAGCATCGGGTGTGATTCTTTTCTTCACCACATAGTCAAACTGGGTATTTAAGCTTTTTAATGCTTGCATTAACCAAACTTACCTTAGGTAGTTTACTAGGAACATACACTTTGACAGGTGATGCATCAGAAGAATTAGTAGAAGGGTTTGACATTTGAAACCAGAAAGCCTGTTCAGTAGACAATTCTTGTTGTGGAACAAAACGTTTTCCAAAATCTTCAGAAAGTTTATTTAAGACAGCATAATTAACTGGTTTAATGTTAACTTTCTTTTCTAAAACCAATGGATCACTTTGTTTTAAAAGCATTTTAGATCGACTCTCTTCCTCAAGCATCAAAGTCTCTTCAGAGTCAGCAATTGAAATCACATTGGTTTCTTTAGCAATGCATTACCATCATAAAGCATTGGTCTAATCTGCTGAGCTTTCTTAAGATAGAAAGGATTTTGAAAACCAAGAGCTTATTTAAGGTTGTTATCATAAAAAACTTATGGTTTCGTTAGCATATGCACAATTTGCGCGGATTGGCCCATTTTATACATAATATTGTCCAGTTCTTTAACTTTCTTTTCCAAAGCAATTTTGTTATCTATATTCTTAGTTTCCTTTTTCTTGGATTCATTTTTAAAAACATTCAATGTTGTTGTTAACGATTCTTTTTCCTTTAATTGTTCAGAAAGAGTTTGTTTAAGAGAGTTAATTTCCTTTTCAAAATCCGTAAACTTTGCATCTTTACCCCGAATTATATTGTTGAGAATCTTTTAAGCTTATCTAGGATCAGTTTTACAGATAATATTGAATCACGCAACGGAATAATAAGAAATCAATATTATCAAACAAGGTTTTATTATTGAACATTTCACATTTACCCCAAACACTATAATTTGGGATTACTAACTAATAAACTAACTATTTTGTGGGACGTGTAAACCCACTCAAAAACACGTTTTCTATCTATGATGCACCTTTGCTAGATGACTCTCATTGGAGAGCTCTATGTTTCTGGGTATGTTTTTCTAAATGCATATAACTCTTTTTATAGAATAAGGAGTCCTAGGCTTACAAGGAAACTAATTAATATATTAATGAGAGAATCAATAAATTATTCAACATTATCTTCTCATTAATATTAATTCTTATCTTATTTTGACCAAATCTTTATTTTCTTCTACATCTTGTAGATCTTCATGATGACAATTTTGGTCCTTCTTGTTTCCATCTTGTTTCATTCTTTTATTCACTTTGTCTCATCAAATCAAGAATCCTAACAATCTTCCCCTATTTGATGATGACAAAACAAACAAAGTCTCGTACGAACTTCATCATAAAGCCAAAGCTTCCCCTGAAGTTGAGATGTAATCATCTCCCTAAATGAAACAAAATCTTCAATGCTTCCCCTTGACTTAAGATAAAAATTAGAATCCTTGAACATGTCACCACACATAATAAGCTGCAAATCAATAAACCTGTAATCTTCTTCCCCTTTTTGTAATCATCTAATAGGGGTCTTCTGTAGATATGCAACTTGTAAACACTTCCCCTTCAGTGGTGCATGTAGATGGTTAAACATTTAATCAATAAGCTTCCCCTGAAACCAATATGTTTACCATCTCTTGAATCTCGAACTCTGTAGGCTCTATGTAGTGATCACTGATGAAGAAAACTGAGTATAACGAATTTGATGAAGAAGTAGAATCTCCCAAACTTGTGTCTTATGTCTTGCACTATCCACGTGACGTCGAACTTATAAATAAATCTGTGAAATATAAGTAGACCGCAACCTCTTGACAAAAAAATCACATCTTCTATAGACCCATAACTAAAGTATAAGCAAATGTGAGCTTTGAGCACCATATAAGAAAAAGTCATACCTTTGTGCCTAGACCTGTTCAAGATCCTTCGTCAACACCATTTAAGTACGAACGAAGTTACTTCAACACGTTGTAAGACCGTTAAGAAATATAATAAGAACACGCATCTGTAAATAAAACTCAACTACAAACATCAAAATAAGTGAAATACAACTGTCTTCGTAATCACATTTTCAAATAATCTCCAAAAATACGAGCCATAAATCAATAAGAATAAACTATTTAAAAAATAGTGCTGTCCAAGATCCAAATCCATCCGAAAACCAAACAACGTGTATTACCCGATATCGTACAAAGCTAGCAGTACTAAATGCCTTATCGGACGACTCTGGCAGTATAAACTCTTCTCAGATACAACTAACAGTACAAACACTTTTCTCAGATGACAAAGGCAGTACAAACATAAACTTGAACAGTACTAACCTTTTCAATAAGCCCCGAGTTTGAATTCTTTATACATCATCACCATACTTTTGAGCCCATACTCTTTAATACCACGTAACCTTTTACCTGCTGTTTACCAATATTGTTGTCACCTACTGTTCATTATTCGAACAATATTAAGTCTTCTGTTGGTAGCACCAATAACATTGAACAATACTAAAATTCATAGCAGCACCAATTTGTTCGAGCCCAATAGCAACAGTATTAACAAATAATGTTCAAAAACCCCTCTAACCTTGCGAGCTGCCATATCCAATCACGTCAAGCAGCATTAAGTTATTCGAACACAATAGCACTCGATATGAATCCATTAGTATTAAGATAATACTCGAATAGTTCAAAAGTATAACAGTATTAACATGTATATGAACAACACAAACTTGCTTTTCAAATATTTGTAATATCTCATGAACCCATGTGTATCCATCATATAAATAAACCCATGTGCTAGCAGTATAAATCATAATACTTGATTAGTAGCATCATGAAGCCCAAGCAGTATAAGATATAACATGTATGTTCCCCACGTGACCACCACATTATATGAATGTTATGCATCTTCAAGAGGGCCTACATCACTGAGCAATACACGCTATCAAAAGCCCATACCTCTTAAAGTAAACGTTCCTTGACAACACTTCCATGTATACATACATATATCTGCCAAATATAAACACATGAATTCATCATCTTTCTCTTGGCCATATCTTCTTTCTTAATAACAGATTCAGTTGTCTCCTTAAATATAACCATCACCAACATGGGCTCCACAATATTCTGTAGTAGCATTATCCCACGAACAGTATAAATAAACGTGAATTAGGGTTTCTCAGTTGCAATTGCATATACACCAATATGTGATTTCACAGTTGAATTACCACATCTCCAACGTCATCATCACATGAAACCCTAACAAGGAAGTCGTTACATTGAGGAGACCAATCCATCAGCGAACAAAATCAATAACGAATCAGATATAAGCTTTCAAGAGTATTAAAAACCCTAGAAAGGGTTTTCTTGAATTCGTCATTGCCACAACCACCTACGACACCTTTTAAAGATCTTGATAACATGACGATGATCAAGAATTACATACCATAGAAGCCGGATTCATCACCAAAAACAATCAACCAGATCCGAATCAGAAAGATGCACAAACCCTAATTGACTAGGGTTTGATCAATTTAGAACACAACGGATAAAAAAGAAACCCAAATAAATATTTACAATCGTATTGCATACCTAAACAGGTAGAGAGGACGATTATAAGTATCATTATAGCAATTAATCTTCAAAACCCCAGAAAACTTTAACCACAAATCAATTTCTTTAAAAATTAGGGTTTTTAGGTTTCTTCAAAAACCTTGTAGATCCTAGATCGAGAGCCACGAGACTCTGATACCAATTGTGTAGATCGTTTAACCCATCTAGGATAGTTTTACAGATAATATTGAATGCACAGCGGAATAATAAGAAAGCAATATTATCAAACAAGGTTTTAACCGAACGTTGAAGCCTTCATTATATTTGATCAGAATAAATGAGGCTACACCAACTATCTAATAAACTAACTACTACATAAACTAATAAGCTAACTATTAGACTCTCATTGGAGAGATCTAACTATGATGGATGTTTTTATCCTACACACCTAATACCCTTTATATAGAGGGATATTAAGGCTTACAAAGGAAGCTAATTAATTGTATTAGGAAGCTAATTAAAACTAATTAAAACCATCTTTATCTTTGATATCTTTACTATTTCAATGCTTATCTTCATGTAGAATACCAAAGTGTCATATTAATCCCTTGTTGTTTCATCCGTCTTTATTTAAGCATATGTAGTTTTGTAATCATCAAATCTAAAATCCCAACAATATGATTCTTAGGCGTTCCACTATGTCCAATACTCGATTGGTTTCTATTCTTTGCAGCTCATAAAATAATTCTATTCATCGTCGACTTTGGGTGCTCAAAGCACATGACGTGAAATCTCAAAGTTCTAACTAATTTTGTGAAGAAATTTTTAGGCATGGTGAAATTTAGAAATGATCAAATTGCACCGATTCTTGGTTATGGTGATTTGGTTCAAAGAACTATAACTATCAAAAGGGTTTATTACGTCGAAGGGCTAAATCATAATTTATTCTCTGTCGGTCAATTCTGTGATGCGGATTTGGAAGTTGCTTTTTGGAAGTCTACATGTTATAGTGATTTAAATGGAAATGATCTTCTCACAGGTTCTCGTGGCACAGATCTGTATTCCATAACTCTTCAAGACACATCCACTCCCAATCCAATTTGCTTAATGGCTAAAGTCACATCATCTCAAGCATGGTTATGGCATCGTCGTCTCTCACATCTAAACTTTGACACCATCAACTCGCTTTCGCAGAATAATATTGTCACTGGCCTTCCAAAATTAAAATTCGTCAAAGATCATCTTTGATCTTCTTGTGAGTTGGGGAAAGCCAAAAGAAAGTCTTTTCACACTAAGACTACCCCGAGTTCAAAAATACGGTTACAACTTCTACACATGGATTTATGCGGTCCCATGCAGGTAGAAAGCATTAATGGAAAGAAATATGTTCTTGTAATTATTGATGACTACTCCATATACACTTGGACTCACTTTTTGAGGTCCAAAGATGAAACACCTGAAGTTCTCATTGATTTCCTCACACTTGTCTAAAGAGGACTTCACGCTCAAGTTAGAATAGTTTGAACTGACAAAGGCACAAAATTTCTGAATAAAACTCTTCATGCATACTTTGCAAAAGATGGTATACAGACCACAACTCAACTGATTGGAACACATGAACAAACGCAATGGTCGAAAGACGGCAATCGACTCTTGTTGAGGCTTGCTCGAACAATGCTAAGCCGCCCCAAAAGTTTCCTTGTTCTTCTGAGCTGAAGCAATTGCAACCACATGTTTTTCACTCCAAACCGTTCACAACTTCTGAGAAGCTACAGAGCAGCGACATCGTAATTCCTCGACATGAGAAAACACCTTACCACATCATCAATGACCGGAAACCCTCTGTTAAGTTCTTTCACATTTTTGGCTCTCTTTGCTAAATCGTCAGAGATGGTAAAAATATTGATAAATGAAGGAAAAAGGTGATGCATGTATTTTTGTTGGGTATTCTACTCAGTCAAGAGCTTACAGGGTATTTAACAAGAGAACAAGAATAATAGTGGAAACCATTCATGTTAACTTTGACGAATTACCTCAGATGACGTCAGATCACGTCAGTTCTGACCTCGTTCCACAATGTCCAACCACGACACTTGAACATGATAGTTTAAGTCCCGATCCACAAAATCAAGAAAATGTTTCTTAAGCAGCTGAGACAGCAACAACGTCAAATGAGCTAGATTTGCTATTTAGTCCAATGTTCGATGAATTACTCAATGGAACTACTCCAGTTGTGTCAAAGTCTTCCGCTGTACATGTTGCTGATGCTCCTAATAAACGTCAACAACAACACATAACTCCATCTACTTCAATAACCGTTGCTGCAGATTCACCTCCATTGAACATTCAAACAACACCAGTAACTACAAGTCAAGAACCAACTCAAGTACCAACTGTCAATGCAAATGAGAACATTATTCAAGCAGAAACAAATAAAGAAAATGCACAAGTTGACGACGATGAGTTTATCAACGTTTTTAGTACACCGGTACAAGAACGAGGGGAGACATCGTCTCATTATGTTGATTCGTCAAACATGCATACATTCTATCAACACCACCCTTCTGAACATCGTTGGACAAAAAATCATCCGTTAGAACAAGTCATTGGAAATTATTCTCAATCAATTAGAACAGACGTCCAACAAAAAACCACAAAATGGCGATATTGTATGTTCCACTCACCGTGAGTCGAACCGCACCTGAAAAACAATCAAAGAAGCCATGGCTGGATTCAGCTTGGATTGAAGCGATTGGCCAGAATAAATTCACCAGTTGATCGTATTAGATGTATGTGAATTGAGTCGACAGAACACTTTGCAAATAGTCATAAACATTGAAGTGGATCTGGAAAAACAACGTGATGAGAGAATACTTGTTATTCGCAACAAAGCTCGTCCTTGGTAGCTAAGGGATATGCTCAAAAGGAATGAATTGATTTCGAAGAGTCATTTGCACCAGTTGCTCAGTTGGAAGCCGTCCGGTTATTCGTTGCGTATGTTATACACAAATCATTTCTAGTATACCAGATGGACGTCAAGACAACATTTCTTTACGGACCTCTAAAGGAAGAAGTGTACGTAAACCAGCCAGATGGGTTCGTAGATCCATATCATCCTGACCAAGTCTACCGTCTAAAGAAGGCATTATATGGACTCAAACAAGTACCAAGAGCATGGTATGATGAACTCTCCAACTTCTTGGTATCCAAAGGATTCTCAAAAGGTTCTATTGATCCAACTATGTTCATAACTAAACATGGGGAAGACATATTGCTTGTGCAAATTTACGTTGATGACATTATTTTTGGTTCTACGAACCCAAAACTTTCAAACGATTTGAAAAAAAACTAATGCACAACAAGTTTGAAAATATCTATGATGGGGGAGCTGAAAATTCTTTTTTAGGAATTCAGATCCACCCAATCCCCTTCAGCGGTATCTTTATAAATCCAAGCAGTATGCTTAAGAAGATACTTTAAAAAAGCAGGTAAGACCACAAGTGATACATTGGTATCTCAATGGCTACGAACCACACCTAGATGCGGACTTAAGTGGTACACCATCGACCCAAGTATGAAATATCATATTATTGTGTCAGCAGCACTCATGTACCTAACCGCAATAACCAGCTATTGACATGCATCATGTTTAGTGTGCTCGCTAATCAAGCGAAACCGACTAAGAAACATCTCACTAAGGTCGCGGTTAAAGGACTTCGGTACCTTTAAAGATAACCATAAACATGGGACTTTTGTATCCGAAAGACACCGGTTTCGAACTAACTACTTTTTCAAATTTAGATCACGCAGGTTGTCTCGATTCACAAAAGAGTACATCTGGTGGCATACAATTTCTAGGTGGTGACAAGTTAGTTAGCTGGTCGTCCAAAAAGCAGGACTGCACTTCAATGTCTTCAGCAGAAGCCGAGTATGTGTCTTTATATGCGTGCTGCGCTCAAGTTCTATGGTTAAGAACTCAACTCACAGATTATGGCTTCTAATTTGACAAAATACCTATGTATTGTGATTCAAAGGCAGCCATAGCCATCTCGTGCAATCCAGTCTAGCACTCCCGAACCAAGCACATCGATGTCAGATATTACTTCATAAAGGAATAGGTTTGAAAATTGGTATTGTTGAATTTTTTCTTGTCAGAACTTAATAACCAGTTAGCTGACATGTTTTACTAAAGATCTGTCGAAAGATAGATTAAGTATAAAATCGTCTAAGGACGACTCGGTACTAAGATGTTTGAATCCAGAAGAACTGTGGTTCTGGCAACGACTCGGCTTACTCTATCAACATCGAATTTTGTAAAAAAAAATTTCTTTTTTTTCTTAATTTTTTGATGTTATAATATTTTTGAAAAAGAAAATACATAAAATATAAAACCAACCAAAAGAAAATAAAAAAATAATAAAATCTAGAAAACAAAATATAAAATCAAGAAAAATTTCAAAAATACAAAAAGAATCTTCTCGACATGTCTCTTGGAATCAATAACATTTACGTACCTAGAAATGTTGATTAATATCGACACAGGCGTGTAAATAAAGTTCGAACAAGAGTTTCAAATGCTTTCAAAACATGTCATTTCTAAATTTTCTTTATGACTTACGTACATTTCAGTGCATAACTCGGACCCGAATGTAAAAGGGATACGTTTTAGTGCGTTTACTCTTTAAATAGAAGAGAAGTCTTCTATCATGGTTTTTATAAAGCGTTGAACACAATTTTCCAAAAAAATAACTTTTGAATGTCAAATTGTCTACAATATAATTTGTGGCATCTTTTCATAAAAAGTAGTATTTGTAAAAATTGTGTGTTCAACACTCCCTCCTCAATTATATTTACAAAATTGTGGTACTATCAATGTCATTTTATGTAGATTAAATTCTGAGAGGGAGCTTTTAAAAATAAAGTCTTTTAATGTGTTGGGTACATCTCATAAATATCAATTTTATGTATTCAAACACATTTCGTGAAATTAAAATGTGGAAATTTTAATGTCAAATAATAATATTCGAAAGGAAAAGATAAAATACAAGTTTTACGTTAAAACGAGACTCAACGTTTTGGACAATAAGTAGTATTTTGCCTTTCTGATTAAATTAAATTTGAAATAAATACTTGGAAGTATTTTTATATGAAAGTAGACTCAATTCTCTTCGAAATGGTGGGTGGCACGACTTCTACGTACTTACGATTGATATTATATGATTTTTCAATGTTTCTGAAAAACTGTCGAATCAGATAGGTGGTCCCCTTAAAATTAAGGGGGCCGCCCAAATATTTAAGGGGGCCGCCCACCTGATACTCAAAATTACGATTTTTGTAAAAAATTATTTTCTGACTTTGAGAAAAGGTGTACAACATTCTTAATTTGATACCGAACATATAACACTTATTTTAAGCATTATTTTCATCTCGAGCTAGTATAATTAGTGTATATAACAGCAAAACTAATACAAGTTAATCAACAAAACATTTTTCATATTTAATTCCCCTTAATGGGTAATTTGATACATGGATCGTACTCAATTTTTAAAACCATTTGTTTTGAAAATTAGAGTGACCTGGCTCTTGATACCAGTTGTGAAAATCATAGAGAGGGGGTGAATACGTTTCCTTTTAAAATCTTAAAATGTTTCGTATCAAATTGACGATCAAGCGTGACATAATATGATGAGTGTTCACATAGTGATACATCAAATCACAACAATACAAACCAACACACAAATGCAAGTATAAATATAAAGCAATAAATGAGAGTATAAATATAAAGAGATAAGTGAAAGGAAATGCAAACGGACACGATGATTTATAGTGGTTCGGTCACGAAGCACCTCTTCGCCCTACACCACTCCCCGAGTACCCAACTCGAGAGTTACTTCACTAGTCAACAAGCTCCCTTATGGCGGAAAAAACCGTACACAACTTTCGCTTATATCAATTTCCGACACTAAGCTAGATGTCGAGTTCTAATCTTAGCTAGAACCAATCTGTCACGACTTCACGACTTCTGTCACTAAGCTAGATGTCGATTCATAAGTCTTAACTAAACCAAATCTTATCACGACTTCACAACTTTCACACTTTCATAAACGACAACTTCACAACTACACAACTTCCTTCACTTCACAATACTTTACAACTTCACTACAACTCCCTACACTTCACAACTTCACTACTCACATCTTCACCAACACTTTACAACTTTTAAATCACTCAGACACACTAAATACATAGATCATCATGATCTAACATACCTTCTTATGATCACCATGATCTAACTATTACACAAGTTTAGAATACATGGACTCGATCTATACATTGTGAATGTAAGACATGTCACGAATGCACTAACTAAACTACATAACTTTGGTCATCTTGGATGATAGGGAGGAGTCTTATTCTTGCCATAAGGATTGATGATTGGATCACATTTAAACAAATATTACAAGTTTAATGACAAAGAAAAAGTTTAAAAGAAGGTTTAGATCTGAGAAAAACTATGTGCAAAGAGGTGAGAAAATCTGTGGAATCAGTCCACTATTTATAGAGAAAAATATTAATTTTTTATTTGGGCGATCCCCTTAATTATACAAAGGCGGTCCCCTTAATTATGGCAGAAATTCCCCTTTATTTAATTAAGGGTGCCGCCCATTTTCAGACGCTCTCTTTTTTTGTCCATTTTGTAGGGAAGGTTTTTTCTGGAACATTCTAGCCGTTTTAGGTAGAAAATTTGAATGTCAAAATGTTCATTTGAATAAAACATTCTTATAAATACAAAATGTTTTGTATATGTTTTTCAAAAATGTTTGTCCCATTTTATAAAAAAATGTAAGGTTTGAAAAAATAAAAAATTTCTTTGATCATTCAACAAATTAAAGTTTGTTTGTTCATACCTTCAGTGATTTACGTCGGGTGCGAACTTAAATTTGTTGTTGAAGAAAACATGAGACGTCGAAAGATGTTGACGTATGAATTGATGATTTGTGATTACGAGTAACTTAAGCACTTTACGTTATGTGTTATAAGTTACATGTTTGTCACCACCAAAACATAAGAGAGTATTAGAATACAAAACTCGTAAATGATAATATTATCTACTAAACAACAATGTGTTATTAAAGTTGTTGGCATTGCAAGTTCAAGAGAAATGCAGTGTTGCTCAAGTTGAGAATAGCTTTTCAAAAGTTTGTTATACTCCTCTTTTTTTAACCATGTTATGTTGTTTGATAAGCTCAACTTCAAGTTCGAGACACTTGTTTCACATCTCAACATAATTCACAGAATCATTCATAGCAGTAGAAGAATTCACATTCACAGAAGCATTTATATTCTCAGAAGAGTTCACAACAATATTCACAATATCTTAAGAAATTATTTGTTCCAAGAGTCGATCGTTTTCATTTTAAACTTGTTTATTGGCAATTTCCAAATATCGTTTGTCTACTGAATACTGTTGAACATCAGTTTTTATTTGGTCAAAAATTGTTTGTACTTCCGTTATTTCATTTAGAAGATCTTGATCAAACACATTAAAAATGTCTTTTAAAAATGAAATAATTTCATTGATAGAAACAGCTTTAGTGTGTTCAAACCCCACATTACCTTCTAGTAAAAAAAAAAAAGAAAGATAAAAGAGCATCGGTGTGATTCTTTTCCTACCACATATCCCAAACTGGGATAAGTTTCGGAATGTAAGCTATTTTAATGCATTGCATTAACCAAACGTACCTTATGCAGTATAACTAGGAACATACACATTAGTTGAACAGGGTGATGCAGGTCAGAAAATTAGTAAAGGGATTGACATTTGAAACCAGAAAGCCTGTCAGTAGACAAAACTTGATGTGAGAACAAAACATTTTTCACAAGATCTTCAGAAACGTATTATTTAAGACACATAATTAACTGGTTAAATTATACTACTTTTCTAAAACCATGGATCACTTTGGTTTTAAAAGCATTTTAGAACGACTCACTACCTCAAGCATCAAAGATCTCATTCAGATTCAGCAATTGAAAACACATTGTTGACATTATAGAGCATGCATTACCATCATACAGCATTGGTCAACAAAATCTGCCTGAGCTATTCTTAAGAGATAAAAGGGATTATTGAAAACCAAGAGCTTATTTAAGTGTGTTATTCATAAAAAACTTATGTTTCTGTATAGCATTATGCACTATTTTTCGTCGATGGCCCATATGTTATCTAAAATGTCCAGTACTTTAACTTTCAATTCAAAGCAAATTTGTATATCTATATTCTTAGTTCCTTTTTCTGATTCTATCTAAAACATTCATGTTGTTGTTACACACACACAATCTATTCACTTTAATTGTTCAGAAAGATAAAGAAAAGATAGTAACGAAACCAAACAAATCCGTAATCTTTGACATCTACATGACACCGAATTAAATTGTTAGAATCTTTAAGCTTAACTAGGATCAGTTGTTAAGATAATATTGAATCTACAGCAACGTAATAAATAAAAATCAAAATTATCAAACCAGGAATAAAATATTGAACATTTCACATTATACCCCAAACACTATAATTTGGGATTACTAACTAATAAACTAACTATTTTGTGGGACGTGTAAACCCACTCAAAAACACGTTTTCTATCTATGATGCACCTTTGCTAGATGACTCTCATTGGAGAGCTCTATGTTTCTGGGTATGTTTTTCTAAATGCATATAACTCTTTTTATAGAATAAGGAGTCCTAGGCTTACAAGGAAACTAATTAATATATTAATGAGAGAATCAATAAATTATTCAACATTATCTTTTCATTAATATTCATTCTTATCTTATTTTGACCAAATCTTTATTTTCTTCTACATCTTGTAGATCTTCATGATGGACAAGTTTGTCCTTCTTGTTCCAACTGTTTCATTCTTTATTCACTTTGTCTCATCAATCAAGAATCCAAACAATTCTTCCCCGTATTTGATGATGACGAAAACAAACAAAGTCTCGTATAAAACTTCAATCATAAAGCCAAAGCTTCCCTAAGTTGAGATGTAAATCATCTCCCTAAATGAAACAAATCTTCAATCTTCCCTTGACTTAAATAAAAATTAGAATCCTTGAACATGTCACCACACATAATAAGCTGCAAATCAATAAACCTGTAATCTTCTTCCCCTTTTTGTAATCATCTAATAGGGGTCCTTTTGTAGAAATGCAACTTGGATCATAACAGCTACGAATCATATACCACACTACCAATCCATCCTTCTAATGACTCAAAGTACCGTCCATGAAGCATAATACGAAAAATGACTCGGAGCAGTAGAAATATAAACTAGGAGTAGTAATAAATGACTAGTAGTAGTAACGAAACACTTTCTGATCCTCAAGTGTGCATTTATATGGCATAAACAATTTAATCAATAAGCTTCCCTGAAAATTATGTTAAATACCAACACTTGAATCTCCGAACTATGTAGGCTCTTATGTAATGATCATGATAAGAAAACTAACTATAACAATTTTTGATGAAGAAGATAGAAATATCCCAACCTTGTATCATATGTCTTACTACTATCCACGTGATAAATAAACTCACCCTTCTTCCCGAGATATACCTCAAATCTCTTGACAAATTCCTCACTATATGTAACCGAGCATAATCACGTAACTCCTGTAAGGTGATAGCAAAACTGTCATTGCTAGAATATGGTCAGTCGATCGTCACATCATTAAAAGTACGAACAAGTTATCATTAAACCGTTTAAGGTATAATAAGAACACGCACCTATGAAACTCAACTACAACATCAAATAAGTGATAATATCAATCGACTCATAATCCTCCAACTTAATAGAATCACAAAACGAGCCTATGTAATCATTTAAGAACCAAAAACCAAAAATCTTATGTTGTCATGGGGGGGGGGGGGGGGGGAAAAAAGAAATTATAAAAAGACCCATCTGAACAAACTAATAATCAACATGTGTGTGTGTGTGTGTTGGAACCAACCTGTTCCAATTTGAAAATCAAAATAACTTTATTTTTTGTGTCGTCCGATAACTCTCCTGTGTGTGTTGTCCGATATCAGCAACAACTAGCAGTATTAACTACTTTTATCGGACAAGGCCAGCAGTTGTAATTGCTTTTAGCAGTACTAACTTCCTTTAACCCAAACAGTATTAACATAGGAAGCAGTATTAACTTTATTAAACCCGAGCAGTATTAACTGCTTAAATTCAATAGCAGTATTAATATCATGAAGCAGTATTAACTTTTTAATCCCAAGCAGTAGTAACTAACTGCTATTTCTTTCCACAAAGCTATTTATTTATATTTTTAAAAGTAACTACTTTTAAATTTTTTTTACGCTAGCAGTATTAACCAACAAGTATTAACATAGAACGGCAATTATACCATTAGAAGTATTTAACTCATGACTTTACTATTAGTTCTTCCATACTACAGCAGACAAAATACATTAGAAGCATTAACCATCCTTGACAGCATTAAGTATATACTTGGCAGCACTAAGTATATACTAGCAGCATTAAGTATGTACTAGCAGCATTAAGTATATACTAGCAGCATTAATATGTACTTTAGCCCTAGCAGCATTAAGTGAGTTAAGCAACACTAATTTAAAAAAACAACAGAAACTATATCCAAGCAGAATTAATCTTCTTTAACAACATTAACTTTGTATACAAATCAAACAATAGTAACTGGCTAAACCTATGTAGCACAGTCTAACCATGCCTATTACCAGTTGCTATACCAGCTGATCTAGATCATTGTCTTGAAAGTATTTCCATTTTCTTCTTGATTTAAGCACGATAATGATCAATAATAACATTAACGAATCCTTTCTCTTCCAAACATACCACTATGATACCATTAGTGCAAACCCCAACTTTATACAATCACGGCTTATCAAGAAAACCCTAAAAGAGTTTGAATGAATTCATACCAAGTCGTGTATACACGACATCAGATCCGAAAAAAATATACAAACCCTAATTGTCTAGGTTTTGATCAGTTAGAGCACAACGAATCAAAAAGAAACCCAAACAAATAGTAACAAAGCTTAACAATCGTATTGCATACCCAAACAGGTAGAGAGGACGAATATAAGGCATCATTATAGCACAGAATCGTCAACCCTATAAAACTTTCACCACAAGATTCTTTGAAATTTAGGTTTTTAGGCTTTCTTCATAAAAACTTGTAGATTCCATTTAGATGTGAGCAAGAGCCGATACGATGGCGCTACTGATAACCTAATTTGTGGAACTCATTTGATCGTTTAAGCTCAGTTTTATTAGAACTTTAATCTAGGATGAACAATAACAAAGAACAATAGAATGCACAGCGGAATAAACATTAAATACATTATTTATTATTTCCTAACAAGGTTTCATCATCAACTTTATACAATGACTACTACAAGCCTCAATCTTACCTGATCATTGATAAGACGGTTACATCAACAGGATCAAACTAATGATCTTGGGGCTACACCACACATGCTAGCATCTACATCTTCCTGTGGGGTGTGTAAACCCACACACATACGTTTTATACCTTTGATGCACACACTTTTTGGTATACCTAAAACTATATCTAGGGATTTCTTTATATAGTAGAGTCCATCTAGATTTACAAGGGAAACCATAATTGTATAAGGAAACTAAATCTTTTAATTCTTTAATAAACTTCATCTGTTATATCTTCAGAATCAATCTTTTGGAATCTTTTATTCTTTATAGAATATCCTCCACGCAGAGCTTGTAGAATTCCATAATGCTAGATAAGTCGCTTATGTTTCATTCTTGTTTTGTCTTATCAACTCAAATATAATTCCCAACAATCTTCCCCTAGTTGATAATGACAAAACCATATAAGCACGGACTTCCCCTGAAGTTAATATACGAATGAAAGCTTCCCCTTAAACTATCAAGGATCTATAAGTTGCAAATCATCAAATCTTCTTCCCCTTTTTGTCAACATCAATTAAGGGACTAAAGTATGCAACTTAATCTTCTACACAACGAACCAATATTACACTTCTAATCCACAGACACCCAAGATAGCAAGCCTACTGACTATCTTCTGAAGCCTATTGAAAATTGAGTCAAGAGACTCTACACTTGTTGCACTGAAATTCTTATGCTGTTGTTTCAAGAGAGTTTTCTGAGTTTTCTTAGTAGCCGCATTACCTCCAAATCTTGTTTCAATGGCAGCAAACATAGATTTAGCGTCTCGATATTGACTGAATGTTAGCTGATGTTCATTTGGAAGTGCCATAAGTAACAAACCCCTAGCTTTGACATCATTCTTTCTCTTTATCTTCTCTTCTGCAGTTGTAGGTGTAGACACCTTTGAAGTTGTTATCCCATTCTCCTCGGTTGTTTGTGATATTGGGACCCATGAATCACCATTTTCTATCACTTCCTAGAGTGCATAGTCTTGGATCTGAAAGTACTGCTTAATCCTCACAGCCCACATCTCATACTCCCCCAATTTAAGTATGGGTAGCTTTGCAGTAGGACCACTATTTGTATATTCAAGCTCCATGTCTTTTATATCAAAGTTTCTCAAAGCAAGGCTCTGATACCACTTGTTGATCCCAATCCTAGATCGATTCCTTACCTTGTAAAGAGTATGTTACCTTGGATAAATCCAAAATAACAATAGCAGAAACCTTATGTGTATATCAAAGAGTATGTGGAATCTACTATTTAATATCTAGAAGATATATCAATGAAACAGTAAATATGAATGAACAAAAGATTTAACAAAATAGTTCAATATTATTAATGATAATAATACGAGTACTCAATGTAGTAATAGGGTTACAACCTTGAAGCTTACAAGACTCTTAATCTCTGGATCTGTGTATGTGTATCTGTGAAGAAGATGTTATTGAGATATATTCAACTAATGCCCTAGAGCCTCCTTTTATAGACTAAGGAGTCCTAGTCGGCTTACAATATATTCCTAAGATATCTTAATCTTTTCTAAATATAAACGTAATCTTCTAAATAAATAAATGTATATCTTGTACAAAAATACTTCAACACTTATCTTCACACGTATTCTTGTTCTCCATACACTCTTTATCTCTTTAATACGTCTTTATCCTCTTGACAGTAGAAAGTCTTCAAACAGTCGTAATCTTTCCACCAATAGCACTAATAAACATAAGCAGTAGTAATATTAGTACTAACAGTACTAATATATACTAACAGTAGTAACTTGTACTAGCAGTCTTAACTTTTACTACTAATAGTACTAACTACTTAGCTTATATTTTAGTCTTCAACACTAAGCAGTCTTAACTTTAACTAACAGCAGTAACTTTATGCTATCAGTACTAAACTATTCTAACAGTAGTAACTAGCAGTGGTAACATTATACTACTAGTACTAACCACTTAGCATAATTTCCATTATGTACCAGAGCAGTAGTAACTTCTAAGAATCCATGAAGTCTTTTAAGACCCAACCATCCTTAAATGTTCTTCCAAAACGTATGTATAATTTTTAGAAAAATCAAGAATTATAAAGCATGCATGACCATTTAAATCCCCAAAATGTCACCAAAAGTACCAATCTTATCCCTAAAGATTTATAAAGAATGCATGACCAATTTAATGTCACCAAAAGTACCAATCTTATCCTAAAGATTTATAAAGAATGCATGACCAATTTAATTTCACAAAAAATGCCAATCTTATCCCAAAGATTTATAAAGAATGTATGACCAATTTAATGTCACCAAAAGTACCAATCTTATCCTAAAGATTTATAAAGTATGCATGACTATTTCAATCCTTAAGTAGTCACAAAATATATGAATATATGTTCAAATCCAAGATTTGTAATGTGTCCCCTCCAAGAACACCCGGGCACTTCTGAAAATAATATGTATAAGGTAGGACCGCAAGATTTCCCAAGTGTATGATAATGCAACAGATGCAGACATCATATAAATGTAATTACATTTTCCTAGGCTTATAATACTGAAGCTCGACATAAATAAATAGCAATATAAAATTGCCCACATTGCCCGTATTGATGTACTACCCAGAACATCCCAAATCCGACATGGTATACGTTCGTTCCCGGTGATAGCTAGGAAAACACGTAATCATAATGTAAAAATGTCTACTTGCGTCCAATTGTAAAAACCCATGCATATGTTTCTCACTCCAAAACGCGTCCATAAGCGTAACCAAGTATTGTATCTCACTGCGAGATATATAAATAAGTATGTAAACCAATTTTTAATCAAACATGTAAATGCATTTGTAAACAAGCATGTTCTCACCCCAAAAATATATGTAAAACAAGTAAAAACAGGGGGGGTTATAAACTTACCTCGATGTTAAAGAACGATTGACAGATAGGCATCTAATATGCACAACACAACGGAAGACAAAGCGGCTTGACCGAGAAGTTACAACTAATCTTATCGGTTAATACCCACTCGCCGAGGATAACGTATTTGGATTTCCCGATGAATGGTTACGTCAACGCGACACGTTGTTAAAGATTTAGATTTCCAAGTGGTAGTAGTTTGGTGGTTGGTTAAATAAATAAATTGAAAAGTGAACGCAAAGTATGTAATATATTCTGTATATATTACATATGAAAATAACCCTTATATAACTCATATTGTGAATTATATAACAAAGACAAACAATCCAAAGATTTATGTGATGTATATACTGCTTTGCAAGTATTATATAATAAGTGTGAGTAAATGATTAAACCAAATTGTTTGACCCGTTTCCGAAATCACCACTTAATTAAATAAGAAGTTCTTACATAGGCGTAAACGTGCATTTTAAGGTTACCACTTATGTTTAAACGATGTTTGTA
>BQNB010098793.1:8280-25075 GCA_026074375.1 Tanacetum coccineum
TTGATTTGGATCCTCAGACCGAAGTTCGTGTTATGAACATCCGTTTTGCACCAATCGGATGGTGTCGGATCATAGAGTCACCACTTGTTCCCATGGGGGAGCTCAATGGTGTTTTGATAGCCATCATGGCTTGTTCGGGAATAATCTCCTAAGGTACGAGGTGGATTTTCGTCTCCCATGGTGGTTAACAAAAAAGAAGATTTACAAAACAAAGAGAACAAAGAAAAGATAGACAGCGAGAAAGCTAATTGACAAGATAATAAAATCTCACTTGATAGGAATCTTGTGAGTTGACCTAAGATAGATAAAATCCGAAACCTAGACTATTCCCCTGCAGCGGCACCAAAAACTTGATGCGGATGTTGCAAACGCAGAAGTTTTACAACCCTCCTAGGCAGAGTACCTAATCGTTGTAGTGTAGTATAGGTAAGACTCGGGGGGTTGATCGTTCTCTAGGGGAATAGTTTGGGTAAGCTCGAATTGTATGGTCACTAGGGTCTAAAGGTTGAGAGAAGATTATTTTTGTGTTTTTATGTTTTTATAAAAGCAGGTAAAATCTCGGGTTTGAAGAGGGGTTTGATTAAACTACTAATAACTACTCCTAATTCTATACTAATTGCAGAAAAGTAAAGGTGATGGAAAACTCATATGGTTAAACAATTATGTTCACCTAATCGTGCACTACTCCCTATTTAATATCTCTTGTTTTATTGCCCGTCACACTCGTTAATGTAATGTGTAAGTATCTAATAAATTAAATTCGGAATCCACCCTAAATGCAAGATAGTAGGAAGGATCGATTGCTAGTTTTCTTTCTTAACCTAATTGGAGTATCATCTAACCTAGCCGCGTTTCCCTAGACGTCTATGCTAATATAATATCTTATAGCTAGTTTTCTAAAGCCTAACGCGCACACCATTAACAAGAAGCAATAATAAAAGGGATAATTAACAAGGTTTCATGCAATCATAAGCAAACACAAATAAATTTAGCCAAGCATGTTAATTGAAAGCGAAGAACAATTAATCAAACAACACATAGATTTATCGAATGATTAAAAGGGATAAAAAAACTTCACTTCAATTAAACATAGAGTTATGGTGAGTACACAAGGGTTAAGAAACCCTAAAAACGACCAATAAGTCTGCTCTAAAGTTCTTCAATGATTTCCAATATTTTTTGCACATAAAACCTAGAAAACAAGGGTTCTATACATAGAGTTTAAGTTGCGAAATCATCCCATACAAATCGCGACGTCGTCAACCCGCAGAATCTTCTATGGGCTTCTCAGTGTCGGCTACTCTGACGTCGTCACAAAAGATCTTGATGTTGTCTCATTGATACTTTGACATCGTCACAAAGAATTGTGACGTCGTCTCTACGAACTATATGCCATCTCATGATCAACTTCGTGTAGAGTTGCATTCTTGTCTTGTTTCTTCTCAAATTGAGTCCAAGTCACGTGTATTTCCTCCAAATTCCTTTCAAATGCTAAAATGACAAAAAGAAATGATTAATCACATAATTTGGGAATATTTTCATGATTTAAGGGGTTAAATGACCCTGAAAAACTGTATAAAATGACAACTCATCATGTACCAAGTATTAATACCACTATGTTGGTTATGATTTTGCTATATTATGATGTATTTTACTTTGACTTGGTTGGAATATTATACCCTCTGCGTATCATGATCTCATTATATTCTTTGTGTATCGTGATCTTATTATTGTATCTGTTGCGTATTATGAGTGCGTCTTGTACGAAATCTCACAATGTGTATATTTCTTATGACTTAGAAGAAAAATGCTGACTACCCGACAAGGAGCGACTATTGTGGATATCGAGCAACTGATAGCTCAACGTGTGGCCGACGCAATGGCGACCCTTGAGGCAAACTGGAACAATGGAAATGGAATACCCCATGAAGAGGTGTCGGAGGAGCTGTGCACACCACCTGTGGTTGTACATACAAGGAATTCTTGAACTACCAACCCTGCAACTTTAAAGGAACTAAGGGAGCTGTTTAATTGGAAAGATGGTTCGAGAAGATGGAATCTATGTTCCACATCAGCAACTGTGCTACAAATTGTCAAGTGAAGTTAGCTGCATACGCTTTACTGGATAGTGCATTGACATGCTGGAACACTCATACAAAGACGGTTAGAAATATACTGCTTACAAAATGTCTTGGAAAGAACTCATAAAGATGATAACTGAAGTGTATTGTCCTAGGAATGAGATTAATAAGATGGAGAACGAACTATGAAATTTGACTGTTAAGGGTACTGATGTTGTGGGTTACATCCACCGTTTCCAAGAGTTGGCTCTGCTATGCTTGGGAATGGTTTTGGATGAGGAAAAGAAGATCGAGAGGTACATTTGGGGAACATCCAAGGAAATGTGACTTCAGCTGAACTAATAAGGCTTTAAAATGCCATCAGTTTGGCTAACAATTTAACATACCAAAAGGTACGTGCTACAGCTGCAAGGTAAGCTGAAAACAAGAGAAGGTGGAAGAGTACCCAATGGAACAAGCATGTGCAACAACCACCACCCAAGAGACAAAACGTAGCAAGGGCCTACATTGCTGGGCCTAGAGAGAAGAAAACATATGCTTGGAATTTACCTTACTGCAACAAATGTAAGTTGCACCATTGTTAGGAATTCATTTTATGTGACGACATTATGGAATTGCCATAGTTTATTATAGTCACATACACGGGGACTAGAATAGATAATGTTGTATATTTTAGAAGCATATGGACTATAAATACCCCTTCATGGATTCCATGGAGGGGTTGAGACTCTTGTATCATTTTCCTTCTTTATTCATTTTACATATTTCTTTCTCTCACTATACTCTCTCACTAGAAATGACTATCTTATGGTTTGAGTCTTTTCGACTCCCGAATCAATGATTCTTTATATTCTAACATTTGGTATCAAAGCCAGGTTTCATTCTTGGGTCGGTTTATGCTTTTGTGATCTGGTCGGTCTCAAATTTATGTCACTTTTGTCACTTTTTACTTTTGTTATTTTCTTTTAATGATAGATCTGCTTGTTTGTCACAAATATGTCACGTATTGGAACTTTCTATAGTCTGTTTGTGTTTGTTTTCTTTTGAGCTTATTTATGTGGCTTATTTGAAGATCTGTACTGTTCACGGCTTATTCTGGTGCTTATCTTCTTATTGTACGTGGCTTTTTTTGGGCTTATTTTTCGAAGTCTGCGAAATATGCACTTGTTTTGAAGGCTGCGAAATATGACATAACAGGTTTATACAGCCTGGTTCTACTCTTAAAGCTGGCCACTGCCAATACACACAATTAGTGCTGCTCGAATATTATATTTTTTTTTTATATTCTACTAGAAGATACTACTGTTGTTATATGCTTAATGCTGCTATGTGGTTTTTGATGCTGCTAGGGTTTCGAGTAAAAGGTTTAAACTAACATCTGATGAGGTATAGCTTTGGTAATAGGATCTGTCATGATAGTTTATATTTGTTATTCATACGCTAACTTCTTAGTACTGCTAATGATAAAAGTATTACTACTGTTTCGTGGGTATTAGTAATGCTAAGGCTAAAAAGAAAGTTAAAGCTGCTTGTTTTCACTTGGTACTACCAAACGGAATTAAAAGGTATTACCACTGCTCGAATATGTTACAGGTGCTTGTTAACGTTATAATATAATTAAGTTAGTGTTGCTCGTTGTGTTGCGAATACTGCTCGTCCAACTTACTTTTGGGCTGCGTCACGAGTGTACAAAGAAAATTAAACTGCCCGTTTTTGTTTGAAAACCTGCCAAGAGTAAATTGTATGTGAATGCATTAAACTGGACACTAAAAAAGAGATCACCAAAAGAAGGGAGGAAGGGAGAAAAGCAATTATCGACAGATAGTAACAGTTTTGTGACAATAAAGCTTCTAAAAACATGGGAGAAGCGAGTAACCTTAACAGTGGTAATTACTTAATACTGCTTCCTTTAAAAAGTTAATGCTACTAGCCTTGTGGTTTATACTACTTGGTAAATTTTAATACTGCTAGCATTAAATTTGTACTGCTAGTTTGTACTGCCTGTTATGACCGACATCGGACAAAGAAGAGTTTTTGGTTATTGGTTGGTTTGGAGATATCAAACAACACACACCAGAAGGAATTCTATTTTGCGGTATCTATTGGCGTTTTACTATATTTGGAACCAGAGTTCAGAATTAAATGTCCATAAAAGTTAAAAGGTCTCGTAAATTATTGGTATAAATAGTTACGAAGATTATAAATTATCACTAATTGCAGTTGAAGTGAAATTATTGGGTTTGGTTTTATCATACCTTTTACATTAGATAACTTGTTTAGTAGTTATCAATGTTGTGACAAGACATGACTATCTCGCAAAGGGTGTGTGATTAACAAAAATCTAGCAAAGGTGTGTGATTTACAAACTTATGGTGCTCAATGCTCACATTTGCTATCACTTTGGTTATGTGTCTCATAGAAGATGAGGATTTTGTCAAGAGGTTGCGATCTACTTATACTTTGGTCTTGGTATGAGTTTGACGTCACGTGGATAGTACAAGATATAAGACACAAGTTTGGGTTATTCTACTTCAGCATCAAGTTCGTTATACTTAGTTTTCTTCATCAGTAATCATTACATAGAGCTTACAGAATTGAAGATTCACGAAATGGTTAACATATGGGTTTCAGGGGAAGCTTATTGTTAAAATGTTTAACCATTTACATGCACCACATGAGGTGAAGGTTTTTACTACTGTAAGTCATTATTACTACTGCTAGTTTAAGTTTCTACTGCTCAAGTTCATTTATCTTAAGGCGCGTCATGGAGGGTAATTTGAGTTGTTGGAAGGCTGGATTAGAAGTGTGATAGTGGTTTGTGGTTGTCAAAATCAAAGTTGCATACTTTAGTCCCCTATTTGATTATGACAAAAAGGGGAAGAAGGCGTTACAAAGATGATTTGCAACTTGTAGATCCTTGGTGGTATAGTTCTGTTCTTTTATATATATTAGCTTTAAGGGAAGAAGCTCGTGCTTATTTTGGTTTTGTCATTATCAACTAGGGGAAGATTGTTGGGAATTATATTTGAGTTGATAAGACAAAACATATGAAAGATGAAGGACTTAAAAGACAAAGGAGGAATTCTTCAAATGATGGAAGATTACAGAAGATTATTATAAAAGTTAGGAAGATTTAGTTGTTTCCTAATACTTGTCCTTTATAAAACCTAATATCTCTATTATATAAAGAGATACATGTTATTAGGTTTAGTTGTACAAGTCGTGAGTTCCATAGTGTACCTAAACGTGTGTGTGTGTTCCAGGCGTATGTAACGTAGATGCCATATGTAGTTTAGCCTCAAGGTCAAGGTAACTTGATCATGTTACAGTTCATTGATGTAATCATATTATTCTGATCAAATAATATTGGGGCTTGGAGTGTTAATAAAGAAAAACCTTGTTATGATATCAATGTTCTTATGCTATTTTCGCTATGCGTATACATATTATATCATTGTTACTTTGTGATCCTAGATGAGAACTAATCATTCTCGAGTCATAAAAATGATTCAATAGTTCTTAAAGAGAGTTTAACTTGTCTTGTTGCAAAGGCCACACTTGATGAATCAATGTTATGGCATAGGAGACTAGGTCATGTAAGTTTTAAAACTATTAATAAACTTGTTAAGGAAAATCTTATGAGAGGTTTACCTACAAAAAATTTATTTTAATAACGGACAATGAGATAAGACACTTAAACCTAATAATCAACTCGCTTCTCGGTAACTCTTCAAAGAGAAAAACGCACAAAGGAGCGGAGGAGTAGGAAAGCGCGAAGCTATTAAAAACCTTTCTCCTTTAGGGTCGTAGTTCCTTGGAACGACCCGCCTTATACCCCTCTTATAGTTTGTTTAACTTTCAAAGGTGAACCGTACCTCGCGAGAGACACAAAAGGTAAGTTTTTGATCTTTGGTTCGGGAACTTATTAATGATAATACTTCAATTGAAAGTATTATATTGATGGTGAATTTTATTTCTTTTTATGGACAATTTTTTTAATCTTTTGATTTTTTATATATATACTAATAAAAGAAAAATCTTTTTGTAATAATTTTTTTTATATGAAAATAAACAAAATAACTTCACACGGAAGGATCTTCAAACACAAATTGTCAAACGGCTTCAATAATCGTGTACAATCCTCTCCGGCAGTGGCGCCAAAAATTGATTAAAAGCTCCTTACTATATATAAATATAAGTAAATATATAAATATATAATAATGAGAATCAAAAATCTCAATTATAGTAAACCGGGAGTATGATTCCCGGGTCGTTATCCCCAATGAGGAATGCAATTGAAAATAGAGAATCGTTTTGATAATCGATGCTTGAATGGAACACGATTATGATTGGATTTCTAAAGCTACAAGAAAATTAATGCAAACACTTAAAAACAATTAAGGGAAAACAAATTTTAACTAAAAACGTTACCGGGAATTCAATAAAACGCGACAAATAAGCAAGCATACTAAAATTAAACCCTAAATGATTTTTTAAACTTTTTCTAAACCTATTTGACTATTTGAAAAGAAAACGCTAAGGAAATTCTAAAACGAGAGTGATTAAAGCTTAAAAACGAAGAAAACGAGAATTGGGATCAAATCCCGTTTTTAAAAAAATGAAATTACAAAATATTAACCCTACGAAAGTAAATTTCAATCCTAAGCCTAAAATATGATAAGAGAAATTTTTATAAAAAAGAATTTTTTTTTTCTGATTATTTTTCTTTTTTTTATGAATTTTTAATGTTTTAATAAAGAAAAATGATTTAAAAATATAAAATTAATCCTAAAAATTCTAAGAAAATTACTAAAATTGTAAAATAATATGCTTGATTTTGTAAAAATGCTAACTAGAAAGAAGCTAAAACAAAAAGCTCTAAAAAGCTAGGAAATAAGCTACGACTTATTATAGAAAATAGATAATAAAAATGTATTTAAAAGAAATGGGTTGGGCTATCATAACAGATAGCCCTGGTCTGGTGTGATGGTTTGAGTGTGTGTGATATGGGATGAGTGTGTGCTAGGCAAGGGGTCACAGGTTCGAATCTATGGCCTTTTGTTTTTTTTTCAAAACTTTTTATAAAAAACTTGTAAAACAACTTAAAATGAAAAACATTTGTAAAAACAACTTTTTTTAAACTTAGGAAATTAGCTGGAAATGGCTAAAAGTGACAGAAAAACACTTGACTTATTTTTTTTAACTTTTTCAAAACTCAAGAAACCTAACAAACTAAAATCAGCTAAGACTAGAACTTAATAAGCTACTTAAATCTAACCTAATGAGCAAGTCTAAACTTAATTAAGCAAAAACAAAGAGCCATAAGCTAAAATTATCAAATAAGCACTAAACACTTTACTAGGAACCAAACAGACAGATAGCTAACTTTGGGCTTATTTTAAGATAAACAAAAGGATCCTTATGGATTTCTGGCTTATTCTATCTTAAAGTCTACCTTACAAAGTTCATAAAACAACTTTTGAAACACAGTTTGAAAATCAAATGAACAAGTAAAAAGCTTAATGAAAAATGCTTAAAGACTCAGTGTATGCTGAGTATATTTTTGGTTTTTTCAAAAGACAAATTGCAAATTTCAAAGCTAAAAACAGATAGACAAATGAACTTAATAAAAAAATAATCTAAAACAGATTGAATATGACCTAAAATCTACTAGTGCTCTTAAAATCAAGACCTAAGAACTATTATTACCCTATGAATTTTAAGCTAGGAAAAGGCTATTTGTCTGTTTTTGTGGCTGATGCAGTTGACACAAAATGACCATATCTCCAATTGATCAAATGCATGCTTAAGGAGTTGTATTCTACAACTTTAAAACACTAAAACTAAAGCAAGGAGAGCAATAACAACAGCTTAAACAGAAATGAACTTAAAATGCAAATGAGACAGAACTTAGGTTAACAGTTTTAAACCTTTACTTGCTAAACTTGATTAAATCATACAAATACCTTAAATCCTTTAACTATAAATCTTAAAATGATGATTTAAGTCAAATTAAAGGACTAAAAGGATCTTAACAGTACTAACTTTAGTTAGTACTGTATTGACCCAAACACCCCTTTAAATCACAAAAACCTATTTTCAGCTTATAGAAATGAAATTTAATGCATAAACAAGTAATACCAGATATTAATAAGCTAATAATAGACCTAATAAGCAAATTTACACAAACTAATAAGCAAGAACAATAAGCTATAATACTATGCTACTATTTTTGAATTTTTGACGTTTTTATAACAAATAAGAGTAAACTAAGAATTTAAACCTAACAATCAATCATAATAAGCATTAACAACTATAGTAAGCACTATTAAGCAAAACTAAACAACAATAAGCAGAAAATAAGCAATAATAAGCTAAAATTCAAAATTAAGCTATAAAAAGAAGTTTGAGAACTTACAATAGCCTTTGCTCTAAACAAGGCTTATCAAATGATCTTGTGAGCTATCAACAAGCCTCAGCTTATCCTAGAATAAGCTGGTGTGGTCTTGGAAGCCCTTCCATTACTGGCTTCCCTTCCATAACTAGCTGAGGTAATTTTAGGAGTGAGTTTAAGTCTTATTATGCTTAGTTAGGCTTTATAAAAGCTTAACTAAGTGAAGAGCTAGCTTAATAGTATAAATGATAGCTAAATGAGCTAATTTGAACATTAGAGAGTTTATTTAACAATATCGATTTAACAAACGGATTACAATCTATTGAAAAGAGAATTACAATGATTTTGAAAATAAAATAAGCTAAATGACTTTAAAGAGAAAATTACATTAAAAAGCTAAATTAAATTCTACACTAAGCTACACTAGATATCTGTTGTGAGTGAGAGAGGTCTTGTATTTATAGGCCTGGAGAGAAGGATCTAGACCTCTACACACGCTCCCCTTGACTTCTAATCTTGGCCCTTTATTCTTTGCAATCATTGGATGCCCGCTTGTAGTCGTTAGATCAAAATATGATCACACGGATTGCCAGCGTGGCAATCCTTGTGTCAGAGGCTTTGTGCTTCTTTTGGCTATGATTTAGTGTAAATTCCCACTTTTAGGTGTGCTTCTTGGTAGTCCACGTGTAATTCCTTATAAGAGATGTAGCCTATGGGAGCTCTTGGTGATGTTTTCTTTGCTAACATAAGAACTTGGTGCTAAGAATCTTAGAGCCACGTTGGATTGAGCATCTAAAAGGGCTAATTATCTTTAATTGAGTTAACTTTAAGAGGGTGAATTGGGGAAGACGGGTAAACAGTAAAATTGTTTTTCCCGCCCCCTAATTTTATATGTTTTATGTTTGACCCGGGTTATAAGAGGGAGCTTGACCTGGGCTCAGGGTATTAGGCCATAGTTTTATTTAAAAGGATTAGGCCGGTTAAGGGTATAAAGGGTTTATAGTTATGGGATAACGACCGTTAGCTTCTTAATAAAAGAATACTAACGGTGTTAGTGATTTAGGGTTTTTGGTGAAATTTGATTTAACATTAAGGGTTATTTGGGTATTTTGAAGGTTTTTGTCTTTTGTGAGTTGACCATTGTTGACCATGGTTTGACTTTGTTGACTTTTGCTAGAAATTCCCGGCTCTTGTACACTCTATCCGTTCCCGTGTTCGGGTTTGTCCGGTTTTGACCGTTTTCTTGTGATTTTTGCAATATCCGTATCTACACATCATAAATGACTAAACAAGCGATATACAAGCATAATTTGCACAATTTGTTCGATTTAGGGCCATTTTTGGTATAAAAAGGATATGTGATTTCTCACATATCAGAGCCTAATAAAGAAGATGAAATATGGAAGAATCAACAGGACTACAACTTGATAAACTAGGGATTGTTTGACTCATGTGGAGTTCATGTACTGTTGATGAATACTGGAGTTGCTATTCATATGATGATTGAGAAGAAATATCCTCTAACTCAAGAAATGCTTTCAAAGATGCTAAATAGAAGACTAGAGGTTGATTATGAAAGTGAGATGGCATTTGAGCTTCTCAGATTTACAAGATCATAACTTCATAAGTAGAAGAGTGTTTGGATACATCCTCCTAATGATCAAGATGCTGATACTAAAGAAACTTGATGATTAACAAGGTGAATATCAAGTTTAGGGGAGGATTGTTGGGAATTGAAGGCTTTTGAAGTTACTACTGTTAGTTTTGGAAGTTAATATTGCTGGTTCAAGATTATGATGCTGTTGAAGTTTAATGAAAATAGTCTAAGTTATTAATACTGCTAGCTATAATAGTTAGTGCTGCCAGTACATTGTTACTACTGCCAGTATAGTTAGTACTGTTAGTTAATACTTAGTATTGTTAGTCTTGTATAGTTAGTACTGTTATTATGATATGCATGAGTTAAATTAAGAATAGATATGCCCTATCATTATACGTGTTTTGTAAGCCCATTAGGGTTTCCTTGGTGTATAAAAGTAACCCTAAGGCATAGATCATGATATATCAGTCTTTCAGAGTTTTTCATAGCTTCAAGGTTGTAAACCCTAACACTGTCAAAGAGTGTTCATATTAATATATTGGAGCTTATTGTTTTATTTATATTTCTGTGTGTTAAACATTCATTATTATTATTATTCTTAGTGGTATAAACTAGATTCCACATAGTTTATATCATACTCTCAAAGTTTCATTCTTAGTACCTTTGGATTTATCCAAGGATATTAAACCTTACATCAAGCTAAGGAGTTAAAGATCTATTCATTGGGATCAACAACTGCCAAAGATGACTTAATGCTGCCAACTATACGTTTCTACTGCCAGGTTTAAAGCTTATGTTCATTAATGCTGCTATCTTTTATTAGTACTGTTAGTTATGCATTAGTGCTGCCAGGGTAAAGTTTTTGGTTACTACTGCTATTGGGCTTAAAGGACTTAATGCTGCTCATTATAAATTACTATTGCAAGGAAGATGAGTTAATACTGTCAGTTTATTGTTAGTACTGCTGCTTGAATAGTTTGTACCGCTAGAGTATTTTTAAGCAGTTTATGCTGCTCGAGCTATTTGGTTTATACTGCTAGCTTTGATAGATATCGGATAACATACACATGATGGATGTCAAACAAAACAGAAACACAAGTTTGTTTTTGGTGTTTACTGTTTGGTTTTTGGGTTTGGTTAATATGTTCTTAACAGATTTAAAGGCTCATATTTATTGGATTAATTAGTTACGAAGATGATTAATTATCACCTATTTGAAGTTGAAGTGGAATTACTTGGGTGTGTATTCTTATCATATTTCATATGGCTTACAACGTGTGTTTTCAATGTTGTGATAAAGACTTGTCAAATCTAGCAATAGGTCTTTGCTATCACTATAAGGAGTTACGTTGTTGTGCTCAGTGTCTCATAGAAGATGAGGATTTTGACAAAGAGGTTGAGATCTACTTATATTTCACAGATTTATTTATAAGTTTGATGTCACGTGGATAGTACAAGATATAAGACACAAGTTTGGGTTATTCTACTTTAGCATCAAGTTCGTTATACTTAGTTTTTCTTCATTAGTAATGATTACATAGAGCTTATAGAATTGAAGATTCAAGAAATGGTTAACATATGGGTTTCAGGGGAAGCTTATTGTTAAAATGTTAAACCATTTACATGCATCATCGAGGTGAAAGTTTTTACTACTACTAGTCATTATTACTATTGCTAGTATGAGTTTCTACTACTCAAGTTCATTTTTATTATTGTGCTTAATGGTGGGTAATTTGAGGAGTTAGAAGGCTTGGATTAGAAGTGTGATATTGGTTTGTAGTGGTCAAGATCAAAGTTGCTTATATTTATAAGTCCCCTATTGGATTATGACAAAAAGGGGAAGAAGATGTTAACAGGTACAATTGGCAACTTATAGATCCTTGGTGTGGCATGGTACAAAGGAAATCTGATTAAGGGGAAGTTTTGTTTTCTTCAGGGAGATGATTACATCTCAACTGCAGGGGAAGCTTTGGCTTTATGATAAAGTTCGTACACGACTTTGTTTGTTTTGTCATCATCAAATAGGGGAAGATTATTAGGATTCTAGATTTGATGAGACAAAATAAATAAAAGAATGAAACATAAGGACTAAATCTAGCAGACTAGAATTCTATAAGCTGGTGGAGAATTATGGAAGATTTGGTCAAATATATCATAAGATGAAGATCTCCTTAAGAAGATAAAGATAACAGAAGATATTTCTTAATGTTTAAATTGTTTATATCTTTATGTTAACTTCCTTTGTAAGTCATGATCTCTCTATATAAAGAGATCATAGACACATAGTTTTAGTCTCCACAAAAGTGTGTGTACACAGAAAAACATGTGTGTATGTGCAAGAGTTAGAGATGTAGACGTCTATAGTGGTGATGTAGCCTCAAGGTAATCAAGGTTTTCCTTGATCCATGTTACTGTTAGAGATGTAACCGTTCTAGAGTTGATCGTCTAGAATTGGGGCTTGATGGAAACGTATGGTAATAAAACCTTGTTGAATATCTTTGTTCTTATTCCGCTTTGTTTTTATAACTTATGAACATTGATATTATCCTAGATAAAGTCTATACAGCTGTGCTTAAGGACGGATCAAAGAACCTATTAGGGGCGTTTCTGGGTTTCCACAATGAGATCCTTAAAAATATTAAGAATATAAATTTTAAGGCAAGCTATACAAGGAGCTTCTGAGTCTAGTACATCTTCTCAACAAGATCCAGATAATCAAGATTGCATTGTAATGCCAATTTAGAAGGATGCTTCATATTTTGGTGATGTTGCACCAAGAACTGATGCTAATGATGGGTTACAAGATGAGAATGATGCTACAGAGACGTCTCATGAAGATAGCAGTCTTAAGGATAATGGTACAGTTGATCAACAAGTTAATATTGCCAGACCAGAAATTAATACTGGTGGTAGAGAAGTTAGTACTGCTCTCCCTGAAGTTAATATTGCTACTCCTAAAGACTTGATAGGACCTAGTCCTGCATCTAAAGACACACAAGTAGAGGACCAAGAAATTGAATTGGGGAACATTCCACAATCTTATGCAGTTCCTACCACTCCTCACACAAGAATTCACAAAGATCACCCAATTGATCATGTGATTGGTGATGTGCAGTCATCTATTCAAACAAGAAAAATGACAACTTCTTACTCTGAACTAGGATTTCTTAGTGCTATATATGAAGGGAAGTCTCATCAGGACCTTCATACATGTCTTTTTGCTTGTTTCCTCTCTCAGGAAAAACCAAAAAGGGTTTCTAAAGCTCTTAGTGATCCAGCATGGGTAGAAGAAATGCAGGAGGAACTTATTTAGTTCAAACTGCAAAAGGTCTGGATTCTTGTGGATTTACCTAAAGGTTATAGACCAACTGGTACAAAGTGGGTATACAGAAACATTAAAGATGAAAGGGGAATTGTCATCAGAAACAAAGCAAGACTTGTTGCTTAAGGACATACTCAAGAAGAGGGCATAGACTATGATGAAGTCTTTGCTCCTATGGCTAGAATTGAGGCAATAAGAATGTTCCTGGCTTATGCTTCTTATATGGGATTTATGGTCTACTAAATGGATGTAAAAAGTGCTTTCCTGTATGGTCAGATTGAAGAGGAGTCTTGTATTCAACCCGGTTTTGATTATCCTGATCATTCCCTGATAAAGTCTATAAGGTAGTGAAAGCATTATATGACTGCATAAGCACCAAAGTGCTTGGTTTGAACACTTTGGCAATTTCTTTTGTACAATAGTTTTCAAAGAGGAAGATTAACCTAAACATTATTCATCAGGGGAAATAGGGGACATATCTTGCTTGTTCAATATATGTGGATGACATTATTCTTGGGATCTTACAAAGAAGGAGTTATGTGATGAGTTGAGAAAGCTTATGAAGGTTTAGATTCAAATGAGTTCTTGGGGAGAACTTACTTCTTTTTGGTTTACAGGTCCAACAAAAAAAGAAAGGCATTTTTATCAGTCAAGATAAATATGTCCATGAGATTTTGAGAAAGTACAACTACACAGATGTGAAGTCTGTCTCTACTCCTGTTAGTAACATTTAATACTGCTTAACAAGAAAAATAGTTAGATTATGTTTTTATTGGTTTTGAGCTAACTCTTTCAGGATAGCAATGAAGTGTGAATTGGTTACTCAATTGAGCATTATTTTAGGGGAGAAATTTGTTTGTTCTAAGTGTTGGTTTTACCACACACCACAACTTGGTCATCAGTTCACCATGTCTTATAGACATCAAGAATTGACTAGTCCAGAGCAAACAACTACTGGTAAAGACTTCTCAAATCCGTTGATAGTTAATAGTTTACTCAAAACTATATGGTTATCAATGCACCATGTTTTTACAATAAAGCATTGGCTAGTCCAAAGTAAACGACTATTGGTAAAGACTACTCAAATCCGTTAGGGTTAAAGCCGTACAATACCAACGAACTTTAACAAATTTATCGATTTGGTACGTGAACTATTTTTAATTATCTATTAACGTTACGTTACTTAAAGGTTTTGTGTCGAGTTGCACAATGAAACTTGTTTTACCGGATAGGTCTAACTAATCCTACGTGGGACATGCCACGTAGGTTTCCCACTAACAATATATATTTGGGTTAAAGCCGTACAATACCAACGAACTTTAACAAATTTATCGATTTGGTACGTAAACTAGTTGGGTTATTATTACACGTAGGACATTAGCCGGTTTTCAAAGTTTTTATCCAGTAACCAGTTGAATTATGGCAAATCGAGACAAAAATGAAAGTACGTTACGTTAATAGATAATTAAAATAGTTCACGTACCAAATCCATAAATTTGTTAAAGTTCGTTGGTATTGTACGGCTTTAATCCCAATCAGTTATGGCTGGTAGTTTGCCAAAAACTTATAACTTTGTGTGATTTTATGAGCCAAAAGAATAGAGAGAATTAGTGAGCTTAAAAACAGAAAGAGAGATGTGTGAAAAATAGATAAAGTGCAAAGTAAGTTAAAAGAATTAAGAGATAAAATGTGAGCTTAAAAACAGAAAGAGAGATTGTGTGAAGTTATTTTTTTAAATGATGCACAAGTTTGGAGTTTGTACTACTTTTAGTGTAGAAGTTAATACTGCTAGGCTTATTTTAGTACTGCTAGGCCAAATTTGGTACTGCTGGATGACCGTTAGTACTGTTTGAGCCCTAACAGAATTTTTCATTAATTAATAGAGCCGTTGAGATATTTCCGCCAAATACCTATGATATAGGGTTTGACTAATTGGACTTTCATGATCTTTCTATATATACGTTTGATTTAATCACGATAAACTCAAATTTCTTTAAGTCGGTCAAACCATATCTCTACGTTTTCTTTTATAATCTCAATTAACTTTCTCCAGCATTCATTCTTTCATAAACGATCATATCCCACATGATTACTCACACTTTTATTCATGGCAAATTTGGAATTTTGTGACAAGCACAACATGGTCGCGTTTTTAGAGAAATCTACAGGAAGTGCAGGGTTTCATCAAGTCATCGATTTCCTAAATCGAAGTCACATTTGCTATGCACTCACAAAGAAGCCTAATGTGTATATCTCTTTTATCAAACAATTTTGGAGGTCTGCTGAAGCTACTACTGATGATAATGGAGAAGTCCAGATTACTGCTACCATTGATGGTCACTCAAAGACTATCACTGAAGCATCTTTACGAAGACATCTCAAGTTGGATGATCATGATGGTATTACTTCTATACCCAACTCGGAGATTTTTGAGCAGTTGGCACTCATGGGATATCACACAGATTCAGATAAGTTAACTTTTCAAAAGGGTGCTTTTTCACCTCAATGGAGGTTTCTTATCCACACTATTCTTCATTGTCTTAGCCCAAAGAAGACTGCTTGGGAGCAGTTTAGTAGTAAATAGCATACTGTGTTATCTGTGTAGCTTATCCTAATAGGACTTAACTTTCTAGGTTGATTTTTGAGCATATGGTGTCCAATATTTCAAGCCGATCAGCACAAATTCTCTACACCATTCTTTAATCTACAATAGAGCAAGCTTAAGTAACAAATTTAGTTGATTTTACTTATGTATCAAGTTCGGTATATCAAGTGTACTTCATCAGTAATCATTACAGAAAGCCTACAGAATTTGAAGATTCATGAAATGGTTAACATATGGGTTTCAGGGGAAGCTTAATGTTAAAATGTTTAACCATTTATATGCTACATCGAGGTGAAGGTTTTTACTACTACTAGTCTTTGTTACTACTGCTAGTGTAAGTTTCTACTGCTCAAGTTCATTTTTCTTAAGGTGCGTAATGGAGGGAAATTTGGGTCATTGGAATACTTAGATTAGAAGTGTAATATTGGTTCGTAGTTATGAAGATCAAAGTTGCTGTTTACCTCTCCATGTTGTTCACTCACATGGAAGTGATGAGGGTAGTTTGAAACTAATTGAATTGACGAATTTGGTTGCCAAACTATCTGAGAGAATTGGAGTCTTGGAGGATGATTTAAAGAAGACCAAGCAAACTTACAGTGCTGCTGTCACTAAGCTCATTCTAAGGGTAAAGAAATTAGAGGCTAAAGTCAAGGCTGGGACAGCAAGGAAAGGAGCTCGGGTTGCCCTTTTTGAAGATGATGAAGATGTTGCAGATGATTCTTCCAAACAGGGGAGGAAATTATCTGATGCAGAGGTTCAAGAGAAAGCAAGCACTGAAACTAAACCTATTATT
>BQNB010098794.1:2603-25075 GCA_026074375.1 Tanacetum coccineum
GTGTTCTTTTGTAGGTGGACGGTGAGAAGCTCAAAACAGCCACATCTGCAATAACAACATAGTTAATCACTGATTCTAGTTAAGGTAGATGATGAGGCTCAAAGATTTATTAAACCTAAGGGATGCTTTTAAGGAAGTATTTTCCGACCCAATCCTACCACCCTATAAAGACATAATATTGTCAGATTTGTGTACACATGACGCACTTTAAGTTGTTCACTTCATAGTAGAAAAACGTAATTAGGCTTTGAAACAATCCTATATAGATTGAAAAAAAATAATACCACAGTAGTTTGCAAAGAATAAATAATGACACGAAGTTGGGATAAATCTAAAAGTAAAGCCATACCTGCTCGTTTATTATGACGATTTCCACCTTAGTCACGTTCGGTTTGTTTTGAACTGGTTGCATCAAACAGTACTATCCCATTGAGTATGATACCCACGGTCCCTAGTATGAAAGTAGGAATCTTAGATACCCTGGCCCACATCAAATCCATTACGCCCGTCCGTGACATTGTTACGTACATAATGTATAAACCAACATTTGTGACCTGCAATACACAATTGAATTAGGACTCACTGAACTTGCAACAGAATTTTCTATCTAGAGCAACATAAAAACATGGGAGTCTAAACTAATAGATTTATAAATTATCCCTATTGAAATATGGTAAACTATTAGACCAAATATTGATAAACTATCAAATCTTGACCTTCAGATGACATATTTATTGAAATGTCTTTGGATATATAAACTAAATCTGGTCAAGGGGGTGTGTTGTTATTTTCCTACATGCCAATTACATCCTTAGAATGTATCTCCAACTTTAACATTTGCGGGGTCTTTCGATTAGCTTACTTTTTTGGCTTATGGACAGCTTAGTGCAAAAAACACCTAGCGATCCATTCAACAACAGCTTTCCCGACTTCACAATACCCTGAATCGATTAGAAGGCAGACCACTATTGCCTAAAATTGCTCCTAACATCTAATTAAACGCAAACAATAACTAAATAAGACACCCTATTAGTCAGAAACACCTCCAAAAACTCAAACAACAAAACCATTTTAGAATGAGCTGCTTCAAATCTGTTTTAAATGTTTGGATGAAAGGTTCTTATTCAAACACCCGCTTGGCACAAAAATATTTGGATGAGATGCTTTAAATAAAGCTTAAAACAAAATTTTCAAATAAACTCAAATGAAACAAATTAACATACCTTTAATTTTAATTTGTAATCTTCTTTATTATGTTAGGGAAGCAATATCATACATGATGGAGCGGTAATTGATTTAGGGTTAGAGATCTTGGTAAGTTCTGGAAAGTGTGGGGGGAGAAAGGTATTGAAGAATGGGACAGATGTATGAGGGGAGGGAGGGAATAGAGACACGATTAAAAAAAATCCGAGACAATATTTTAATACGACCCGAAAAAAGGGTCGGGCGGGTTCTTTTCAATCAATGCATTTAAGGCACTCCTCGGGGGAATAATCTTCATGTTTAATATATAAGGTATAACTAGTTGTTGAGGTTGTTTCTCATTCTTGTAATGTATACCATAAATTGCAATCTCGAAGAAGAACACACGAGTCACGAAATAACTCGAAATGAGCTTGAGAATATTCACGCACGCACGCACACACACACGTAATGATGCTACTTACTTTTTCACCGCACACTCTTATTGGAGGTCTTTCTGAAAGCAATATCGAATACTGTAACGGGCTATTAGCAATTCTGTAACGGGCCTTTAGCAATTCCAAAGCCCAAAAACTTTCAAACATTTTATATTTTGCCCCATATATTCCGCCATTGATAAATTTACAGTCACTATTTCCTTGAATTGAAAAGAAAAATGAACGGCGAAGAGTTGACTGAACAGGAAACTGCTTTGTATGATCGTCAAATTAGGGTTTGGGGGGTTGATGCTCAACGGAGGTATCATTATCGATTCAGTTGTTTCATTTATTATTATTATTATTAGTTAATAATTAATTTATAATAATAATAATTAATTTATTAATAATTGATGATTTGGTTTTAGGTTAAGCAAAGCACACGTATTCGTTAGTGGACTCAAAGGCACTGCTGTTGAGGTATATAACTGATTAATTTCATTCTACATAATGTTAAATCGTTTTTGTGCTAGTGAATTTGAGTTTTTTTTTTTACAAAGATAGCTGGTAGCAAGAACCGGTGGCCGTTTGTTTTAATAAAGCGTTTCGTAACATAGGTGTATAGTCAGAAAAAGTAGCGTTTAGATTTGGAGCGTTTAGAAAAAGTAGGAATGCTAGTTGCTTGTTTCCAAACAAGCATTTTGTCCAAAAAGCTAACTGCTACAGTTGCTAGTTGCTTCAAAACCCTGCTAAACGCTTGCTACTAAACATAAGCAGCGTTTTGTCTACTTTTCAAACGCTACTTGAAGAAGTGTTTAGCGTTAGCATATAGATTTTACGTTATCTTACACTTTATAATCACTGATAGAGTTACGTTACCAAACATTTTTATAAAACAAACACTGCTAACTGCTACTACTAGTTTTGCCAAACATACTTAATCAAAAACAGTTTTGTGTTATCCTAGCTACTTTTGTTTATCTTCGTAATTTGGGATAAGTACGCAGTCTCTGACAAACTGACAGAGAGACGATTAATTCATAATGAAATTAAAATTATTTTGTTACCATCGTGTTTAACCTAAAACCTTTTTATATGGATTTGATAAAATGTTCTTTGTTATTATACTTTTTACAATATAAGAAAAAAATTAAACATTATTTCCTCAAGTGCTTATACATGAGTATAAAAATAAGCGATACGAAATACTGTGCACTGGTCTTTTTTAACAATGTATGATGTAAATGTAACAATATAAGTTTTTGAATTGGTTTGGTATTATGGATGTAGTTTTGCAAGAATATTGTTTTGGCTGGGGTAGGAAGTTTGACGCTGAACGATGATAATCCGGTTACTGAAGATGCATTGGCTGCTAACTTTTTGATTCCGCTTGACGAGAAAATGGGCGGTGGAGGTTCACTTGCTGAGCTTTGTTGTGATTCTTTGAAGGATTTTAATCCTATGGTTCATGTTTCTGTTGAGAAAGGTATTAGTCATAACATATAGTGATCATAAGTGTTTATCGCCTTTGGGCCCTTAATGCTAGTTCTATATGCTACTGGCATCTCATGTCTGAGTATTTGTTGTGCAGGTGATTTGTCAAGCTTTGATGTATCATTCTTTGAAAAGTTCGATGTCGTGGTTATCAGTTGCTGCTCACTTGCAGCCAAAGTATAGCTCTTTATTACTAGCTTACAGAGAATATAATTTAGTTAAAAGTTATGTAGTATTGTTACAACATGAGCTAAGTTCATTTTTGTTTCGTCATGCTGCAGAAATCAGTGAATGAGAAATGTCGCAAGTTGTCAAAGCGAGTTGCGTTTTACACTGTGGATTGTAGGGACTCTTGTGGTGAAATATTTGTTGATTTGCAGAAGTATTCTTATGCCCAGGTGATTATATTGGCTAATTATTTGTCTCATGATGTAAAGACTTGTGTAGTATTTGCTGATTTACTTTCTGGCTGCTCCCTTACAGTCGTTGACTTTGCCGCAACATTTTTATCTTTTGTGTTATGAGCCTCATAGGGGTAAAATGGAACATGTCACCAAAAGAAATTTGTCTAGTTGACTCTTGGACTTGGAACAGTTAGACTTGAAGTTCCCTTAGTGGTTCCCACAGATAAATATTCCTAATTTTGTAGATGCAAATAGGTTTCTGGTAACTAGATTTGTATGCTTTAGATGTTAAACGGATAATGTGAACCAGGGTTAGTTACTCGAAAAGCATTACAAGCATCTTTCGTAAATCTGAATAGGTTCCTAGCAATCATAAGTTCATAACTTCACAATTGGTTCATAGTGAATATCAGAAATTGCAGTAATAGCAACTTCTATTGCTTGTGGACTATCATTTAACCTATTGTTCTGTACATCAACTACCACTTTTCTGTGAGACAAGTACTGGGGACAAGCTCTTGTGCGCCCCCTCGAGAAAAATAAAATAAATTAGTGGGTATAGATGCGATCCCCCCCATTCATTATTGCTAGCTGTGAATTTGTGATACGAAAGCAAGAAATGGGAATGATTTAAAAAAGCGGCTATTCTAATTTTGATGTTTTCTTCTCTTTTGCAGAAAAAGGCTGATGAAACGGTTGAATGTCAGTTGCAATATCCGTCATTTGAGGTATGAATTAATCAAATACAGCTCATAACATGGATCTGGCTGCATCATATTGATGGTTCAAATCATCTCTTACTTTTGAACTTCTCACACATGACCTAGATATGCTATACAAGATTGATAGTAGGGTCGGCAATTTAGTCAAAACACAAGAATTGATGAACTAGTTAAAGCAAATGTGGTTGATTGTAGGATGAGCGTGTGTCTGGATTCTGGAACCAAAAAACCGAAATTCAAGGAAAGCGGAACCGAGAACCGACCCGAAGGTGATTTTAGGTTCCTGTTCAGTTCCCGGTTCTGGCTCTTCGGGTATACCCACATAGGGTTAAAGATTCTTCATATAGCTGCTGTAACAATACAAAAAACGCCTACAAACCTGAATTGTTTTCTTCCTTTTGCACCCATTTACATTTAAATGAACAACTGTTAATAACTAAAGCATAAACACTAACAAACGATCATTCAAATTGTTCAAATCTGTAGCAAAAATATAATGCAAAACAAACCCGAAAACTAGGGTTTAGTGTTTTTGTATAGAGAATTTCAAATGAACAAAGATCATGGGGGAGGGGACTTTTTTTAGGATACAAGGGAATGAAAGTTTTATAATTGTCTAATAAAATTCCCTATTTTTTATATTTTATGAGTACTCTTTTCCGGAACCGGTAAATCGAACCAACGGATCCGAGATCCGAAATTTTACCAAAATCTAGAACAGGGACCGGAACCATTGGGTCTGGATAAGTTTGGTTCTTCACGGTTCTGGACTTCTGGTTCGGTTCTCGGTTCCGATTAGGTTCTTTGTTTCTTTTTCTCAATACTAGTTGATTGGTTATATCCTTGAGTCCTGTGTATGCATTCATAGAAAAACACACTTATGCTGTTATATTAGTTATTAGACCAGGCAAGCTATTCCCATATTGCTATATATGCCATTCAAATACTTCAATGATTTGTTAAATTCCTATGAAATATATTATCTTAGTTTTCAGTTTAAAGGTACTTGCATGTGGTCTTAGAAAATAATATACTCTCTGACGTTCAGGTTATATTTGGTTTGTGCATTTGTGAATTAACATGTGGAAATGAAAGCTATATATTATGTTGATTAAAAGGGGATGGGTTTGAGAAATCCGCGAATCCCATTAACGTGTGTTTGAGGAGTGGGTTTTTGCTCTTCTTTTCTTTCAAACCTCTACCCGTTTCTAGTCCCATTTACAAACTAAACATGGTCTTCTTTGGCAGGAAGCAATTGCAATACCCTGGAGGTCTCTTCCTAAGAAACTAGCAAAGCTTTATTATGCTATGAGAGGTACTGCAAATTGTTCATTCTATTTCTTTAGCCCTTATAATTTGCTAAGTTCTTTGGAGATACCGGTGGTAATCAGTTTAACTTTTTGCAGTGGTTGAAAGATTTGAAGATGTGGAAAGGCGCAAGCCAGGGGAGACTTCAAGTGAAGACCTGCCAAGTGTCTTGAAGCTGAGAAATGAACTTTGCCTAGCACACGTATACTTCTCGTCAGATTCTTTATTTGCTAAACTAAATTAATTAAGTTCACCGTTTTTATATATGTGATTCCATTGTATTGCAGTCCCTCAATGAATCACAGGTTCCAGACTCTCTTCTAGAGAGATTGGTCGTGTCAACTAGAGAATTCCCTCCCGTCTCTGCCATTCTTGGGGGAATACTTGGCCAGGTAAATTTGATCTGATTAGTCTAGTTACCATGCTGTCTTGGTTACCTGTTTGGATTGTGCTCACTTTTATTTGGATTTGAATTTACAGGAAGTAATCAAAGCAATATCAGGCAAAGGAGACCCCCTAAAAAATTTCTTCTTCTTTGACTCAGTGGAGGGAAAAGGTATCATTGAGGACATTTCCATTTCCTAAAATTGGTGGCAAACACAGGTCAGTTGATAACTGTAGAAACTAGCTGAAAGTTGTAACGGTAATTTGACATTTTTAGGGAAGAAATGACTCTTTTGGAGACACTGTTTATCTGTTAATTTCATGGTGCCATTGTTTGATGAAACCAATTCTGAATATCATTATGTTTTTGTCAAACCCTTTGTAGTTTTTCATTACAACTTTGACCTTGGCTTCTGTCAATTTGAAGATGCTGTTGCTAGTAGGGTTTGCCTCTTATCAAAGCTAGACATGGGATGTAGGATATGTCGTTTGGTATAATATGATATGAAAACGGTTTAAGTTGTCATGAGATTACGGATTTCCACATCTTTCACACCAATTATAGTAATGTACCCACTCAAAAAGTTTCCTTAGTTCCATCTCATTTACTTATAAAGCACCCTTTAGGTAGTGAGGCATAAAAATCATTGATATGACACATAACATTAGTTAATATAAAGAAAATAATCTTGTGGCTCACCTCTTCTAGTTCTACCAGTTTAAGTGGTTATGCAACAAATTGTGCACCTGATCCGTATAACCGACCCTTGTGTAAAGCCCTCAGCAAATTAAAATATTTAGTCCCCGATTACACCTTTGTCTGTATTGAAGGTCTGTTTTGAAGGTGCTTTTCTTAAGCTAATAAATTCCTTAGTTTTAAATTACATTCTGGAATAAAATGGCACATTCTTGAAATACTAGCAAAAAAACAATGGCTATGCATCATGATCAATCATTTTTTAAATCAGGTGATTCGTTCAAGTCGGGAAGATGAACCTTTATCTTCTTTGCCAAATCAAAAGCCTCTTGGATCTCTTGACTCGATGCCAATGTGCAATCTAACTTGTCTACATGAAGTCCCATTGTAGACATATTGGATGACATAATGCAGAGGGGGGTGGGAGGCGTCAAGTCGTGAAATCCAACAGGCTTTGGATTGGGCAAAGAAGATCAATGTTAATCTTTTGGACTTGAACAAATAACCTGATTCAAAGAACGTTTGATCATGATGCAAGGGGATTGTTTTTTACTAGTTAATAATAATGCACGTTGAGAGTGAACCATTTTTATTTATATTTTAAATATGTGCCTATACTATTATCGAATCTTTTTATTTTATTTTTCTAAACCGTTTTTTTTTTTAAATAGCTCCTTCGAAAAAGACAGGTGTAATTGAGGCCTACATCTTTAAGTTTGCTAATTGAGGCATTTCAAGATTATTCTGGGAGAACTCATGTTAAAATAAAAGTAGAAAGCAGTAAAACACAATCATTATTGAAGTACTAGAAATATATTGATTTATAACATCAAAATTACAAAGAAAAATAAGTTAGAACTTAATATCCTCAAGAGATTAATAAATGCCGGTGAGCACAGTTTCTAAAGAAACATTATTCCAACAATAATATAATAAACACTAAAATTGATCAACTTGTAGCAACCAAGTATAACGAATTATAAGGATGGTGAAACCGAGTATCAATTCGAATAAGTTCACTTCTTTTTGGGTGCAGCCTCACTTTTCTTGGCTGGAGCCACATCGATTTTGTTGGTGGCTGAGTTGAGTTCATCCCAGCAATCGATCCATGTAACCATCTCACTTGCGAGCTTCTCAAAGTAAGGATCAATAGGTCCAAGCTTCTCCTTCACAAGTTTTGAGAGCTCAACATAGCATTTCTGTGGGGTTGTGGCGTCCTTAGATAGAACTGCAGATTGGAAAAACGGGATGATATCTTCTTGCCAGTAGATACCCTTGTATTCTTTCTTCAAGTTAACAAAAGGGTTGCTAGCTTTGCTATGCCAAATGTATGGTAGCCCTGTTTTCACTCCTAGTCCCAAATGGTCACAAATCACCTGCATTCATTCACAAATAACCCAATCAGTACAAATGATAACAGCAATATGTTTAGGCGTTTCAATTATAGACATCAGATAGACAACAGACCTTAGCACACCATCCAGCCCACATGTCGTCGTAACGTCCAATAGGCTGACCATCACCCATGAGACCAAAGTACATAGCAGGTCCAATCAATTCCCTGTGGAACCCAAGGTTCATTCCACACATTGGGAACAAAGTTCCCTTAGGGATGGTCATAACCGCATCAACATATCTGCATCGACCATCATAATTAATAGGATTCTATAGCTTGACTTTTAATGCAACAAGTATGATGACTATAGAGATTATAACGGACCTGGAGTTACGCTCGAGGGGTTTGACTAGCTGAGTAGGGGCATCGTAGTCAGGGATGTTGAGCCAGAGACCATGGGAGATGGCAGTGGTGACACCCTCCCTCAAACTGAAGGGGTAACCCCTAACGAAATCAGCACCTTCTCTGTATGGGTCGTACAATGTGTTAAAGAAGAAGGGTGTCGATGGTGTCAGCAGGTTGTTGATGTGCTGAGCCAACGCATTGATCTCTTGGCCAGATGGATCCTTAGCAACCTGAATTCCAACATCATATTATAGATCTTGTCATATGACCACTAACCTAAATTCATGCTAGGTAAAAGATCATAGATTATCATAACTTAGCAGGTCAACCTAAGTTGGTGTAACATAAAGAAATGAATGTACTTTGGTCACACAAACATTGATATTTCCTTTTCCAGAACCATAACATTCAAATCTAAGAGAATTAGGGTGCAATGAGTTGTAATACATGGATCAAGACTTGTAAGTTTATTTGGAGTTAGAAGTTTTCACATTGTCATAAAGGCCAGACTAAATGAGACTTGTCACTCCCACCTAGAAAATTTATTCAACCTCGGAAGCATTTAAATTTTCATAACATAGATCTGTACTACTGACTACAAAAAACCACCAAATTTATATCTTAATAAAGTTTGACCACGTGTCATCATAACTATGACAATAAAGCATAAAGTACTGCACTCAAACATATAGAATTATTCTGGGTGACTAGCATAATATCAGTCAAAGAAATGAAATGAGATCTTAGGACTTACAAAGCAATCATCGTCAATGGTGAAGATGTACTTCTTCTTGGAGACAAGGAACCCGAAGCAACGACAAGCAGAATCCTTAAAGGAAATGCAGCTGGCTTTAGGACCAAGGATCCTGTTGATATCATTACGGTTGTAGAGCTCGTAGTCGAATCCTTCAGGTACATGGATGGTCTTGGTGGGATCACCATCTTGAACAATGATCAAATGGTAAGGCTGGAAGAATGACCTCCATTGCTCGAGGAAATCGAGGTTCCTGATGGTTGGAATGACAATGTCCAAGTCATCGACCAATGGCGGTGTCACTTTGGTCGCAGGGATCGACATGTTTCGAGCTTGTTAATATGAGAGAGGTGTTTGAGAGAGTTGTGGGATATTGATGGGAATTGAGTGTGGGTTTTATATTAGGAAGGTGTGTGGCAAGGAAAAGGTGAAGAGGGTGTGGTCACATGGGGTAGGGTGGTGTAACCACGTTACTAATGGGGTGAAAGTTGATGGTTATTTAAAAGTTATATTTTACTCTTAGTTTAATGATTAATTAAGACAGCTGTTTAACTAAATTAGTAACTTATAGACAGAGTTGTTAAAATGAATGTGGTTCCCTCTTAATGTTGTCAGGCACGTTTAGATTTTGATTCTTGTAACAGGGTATGATGCGTTTAGGTTCAAATGACTCAGTTGAAGTTGGTCAAATTGTGTTAATTGCAAAGACTTTTAAGTATTGTTATAGTCATAGATCTTGTTACAATTGTTAGGCTGGGCGTAATTAGTTGTGCCTAAGACCGCATTTATCACCGTCACCTCAATGTAACTTGTTATAGTGTAATAAACACAACTATACCAAAACATACATTATTTAAACATAAATATATCAAAACATACACCAATTAAACACCAAAAATCTTTTAATAAACACACACAACCAAACTCTCACAACTCGGTAGTCTGCATGACCGAGTCTTTGATTTATATCATTTGACGCGTCTTGGTTTGGTGGCCGTATTAAGGGTCATGCGTCTTTGGGTGCCACATTGACAATGCACGCATCTTATGGTTTGTTATTACGGATGATCTTATAGATGATGAGAAATCCTCTCCCAGTTACTTGGCTTTGAAAAGATTGCCAAATTCTAGTCAGTGTGTTAAGATGTAAAGTGTTAGAATTTGCCAAAACGATCAATACCGCCATAAGTGAGAGACAATTGAATCAAAATTCAAAGTTACGCTATTTGTAAAAGGTTTATACATACTAGAAATGAATATATTATCAGAAGGTTCATTAACTAATTTTACATGATATGCTAGTTTTTAAAATTTATGAAAAGTTTCAAGATTGTAGGAATTAATTACATAATTTTGTTGTGGAGATGTCTTGTTTTGTATCTTTTATTCTCTTGTTTTGGTTCTATAATATTGTTGCCTTTTTAAAAAAATTACGTAATTTTGTTAAATAGTAGTAGTATATGCTTTCGAGCTAGAAATTTTCTTATGACCGACCTCTTAATAAAGTCTCTAATGTGCATTAATGAATGAAAAGAGTTTAGTGTTGAGAGTCATTTGACTAAAATAGATGTACATTAAACTAGTTTTAAACGAATAAGAATACATAAACGTAAGTTGAAATTAAATGGGTGTAAGTTTCAAAGTAGTAACGACGTACGAGTCACGTAATAAAATGGCTTAATTTATTTGGGAGTTACACTTTGCTTGGGTTAGTGCAAAATTAACAACATGGGGCATGTGCCCAATAAAGGTTCGTTGTTATAGCACTAAATATCTTTTTGCAACGTTAAGTTAGGCTTCTCTTCACCTCGTAACTCTTTTTTAAATACTACTCTATTGTTTTAGCACCTTACGTAAAATTTCCTTAATGCGGTAGGCCAAAGAGAAGATCTAAATCTCACATTGTTTGAAAACAAAATCATGTTTCACCAATCTTGAGATGTTGGTTTCTTTTCGTTTTTCTATATGAAGGCAAATGTCGTTAGATCGATGTTTGAAGTGATGGTTATGTGCTTAAAAAACAAAAAAAGAAGTAATTAAAAAAAACTCATCAATGATGATTTCCGTGTCCTTAACTATTTTTAGTTTTTTTTACCACAAATCTTGTGACCTTTTTTAGTCTCGAGAGTTTTGTTTTTGTCATTCATTATCTATTTTAATATTCAATTCATCAATACTCTACACAAAGTATGATAAAAACGTGGTTAGAAAAGCATGATCATTCTTCTTAAAGCTTTTTAAGGTAAGAATAGAGGAAAGCTCCTTGATTTGGGCACTACTATAACTGAACAATCATGAACCATGTATATGTAAGCTCAAAGTTTATGTTTCTAAACCCATAAAACTCATTTGTAAATCCAATTTTATTACCTTGTAAAAGTAACATCACGTTTCCATTCATTGAATGAACTTTATATATAACCGACACTATGACATTTCACATGAATGGTTGAGTTTACAAGTAGAACTACTACAAAAGCCCCATAAGTGATTGTTTGTTCTAGAATGCTCAATAGAAATTAAAATTGTGTCCGCGTTGCGGCGAGGTTATTTTTATTTACTTTTTAAAGATAATTGTTAGTTGAATCGTTGAGCATTTATAAATGAGGATGTACTCGATTCGTGATTTCATTAATTTTTTTAAAAAAAAACTTTAGGGTATTTCTTAAAATTATCATGTAGGTTAAGGGTGTGTTTTGAAAGTTCTTTTATTTTTTTTCCCTAAAACATAACCAAAATTCCACATTTTTTTTATAATATCGTACGCATGTCTGAAGCATATTAATATTAGTTTCTTATATAAAAAAAGTCATAAATAGTAAACTTCAACTCCCACATTTTTTATAAAATCGTACGCACATAAGAAGCATATCAATATTAGGCTCGTTTTGTTCGTAATCCACACACCTTTATGCCGGGATATTTTTTATTTAAAAGATCGCAATGTATTTGTTACATATTTGAAAAATAAAATTTGTTATATAAAAAAGTCGTAAATCATATAAACTTGAGAGGTTCTTGTGTAATTATATATATACTCATTTCAAATGTGCAAAAGCACTATTCACGCTAAGCACTGTAGCAAGCTACAGTGCTTGGGCCGGCCCATATTTTTTTTTTTACAATGTGCCAAAACACTATTCACGGCTAGCACGTGTAAGCAAGCTACCGATGCTTGGGCCGTGCCACTTTGTATTTTTTTTTTTTTTTTTTAAATTGTTGTACACACAATAGGGGGACAAAAAAATGTTACCAAACAAGTACCGACCATTCAGATAAAAAAATACCCGCGGTTACTATTCATCGGCCCAAAAAATTTTTATATCTGTGGTTACTGTTCATCGGCCCAAAAAAAAAAAAAAAACTTTATACTCCCTCTTTCTTTTGTCAAAAATAAGAAGAAAAAAAAAAAATTACGTTTACGACTTTCTATCGGCCTGGGCCAAAAAATAAAATAAAAATATCCCCTTTATTGAAAAAAAAAATTTGTCATTTAATATGAGGAAAAAAAACAAACTATTAAACATGAGACCGAAAAAATTAACCGGAACAAAAAAAATGCCCCGTAATAACGCGCGAAAAAATAACGCCCGCAGCAACGCGCGGGTAATCTTTCCTTGTTTTTTTTTAACTAGAAACATAAACAGGCGACATTGGACTAATCGAAAGTGGGCCCTATCATTGGGCCAAAGTTACCGCATCAGGAGTACGGAAGTCCAAAGAATGCTATTTAGTTTAATATATATGGACTAATAAAACCGGTGCAAAAAACAGGCTCAAATAAGCCCAAGCCCACAATTTTTTTTCTTATACGGCAAGACCTTATCCTTTAGTTTAGTGTAAAGAATAGAGTGAAGTTTGTGGATACAAGTAAATGCTACGAATTTAAATGTAATGTAAATATGTTCCTATATGTAATTTCAACTAGAAAACTTTCTGAAAATAATTTTCTATAACCTTTCATGAGTTTAAGGTTAGTATCATCCTTATTAAAGTTTTTAAACATGATGAGAAATGTATCCATATTACAAAGCATGAATACTATATAAAATGAACAAAGGGCAATCGTATATTTCAACCAAATAATTGTAGGTTTATATCATAATTAAGACAAGTAAGATAGATTTATTTATTGTATATATATTGTGAGATAGTTAAAGTTTCATATTTTATGGGGAAAACTATGAAACACGTCATAATCATAAGATCATTTGCCAAGTGAGGACTGAGGAAGGTTGACATTGGCCCATATAATTTAGGGTACTGGACATATGGGCTATTATTATTTTTATGATCCAACAGAAGCTCAAATCATATGGTACGCTTTTGTAAAGTTGGATCGACTATTGACAGACCAAATAACTTGAAAAAACTGCCCATATATAAGCCTATGTTTCTCATTTCAGTCCAATTAACAATTGACGGACCAAATAATAACTAGCGATTTCAAACTTGTTGGGGTATTTTTAATATTATGATATGATATCAGATGATACATTAATATATGGGAAAATTCCATATATAGCCAAAACAAGCTTTATAATTTCATATTTATTCAAATGACAAGTTTTCAATTGTATTCTACACGACATTGAATAACATATTCGATATATTGAAAAGCATTACAAGTTGTCATTACATAAGTTATTGTAGTAAACACTAAAATTATAACCTAGTATTCACATGGAAACCAATTCTAAATGAAAATGGCAGCTCCGGTGTTTTGAAAACAAATGTTGAACAGTTACATGTTCAATTCGGCTAGAATTTATATCTAGAAATGGGGTAGGTTTTTATACAAAGAATAGAAGAGTAATGTTATATACGTGATGAAGAACTATTGTTCCTATTAATACAGAAGAGTAATGCAATAAACTTGTGACAGTCCTACAAGTGCTCTTCTTTCCAAGTTATCATTTAGTATACGATACAACGTCCTGTAAAAGCAAGTAATACTCTTGTTGTTTTAGTTTTTTAATTATTTTTTCAATTTTTAGAATTTTGTTTTTATTATAAAACTACGGAACTGAACGTACGAAACATAGTTTATAACGTATAATAAGTCAAAAGTATTAAAAGACAGAAAACATGTAACAAACGATAAAAACTGTCTTATATTGTCAACAGAGTCGGTAAAAATGAGATAATCAGATGTCATATATCTTGTGAGATAACGTTATAAATTCTGGAGTTTTTAGTTTAATCATAGGAAGGAGTAGGTTGAGATTTACTCGAGTGCATTTTGCAATAATATAATAGATGAAAAGAATAATGAGAGATAATGTAGACCATGAAACATCTTTTTCAATCTTGATCCATGCATTCTTAAAAAGACGACGAAGGAATACAAATTATTGGCTTACAAGCGGTGGCTTTTCTATTACTTGTAATTCATTTCACAGGCTCCACTTGTTTCATTTTATGTCTCAATCTCTCTTTTTTATTTTAATTTTCTAATCCAATGTAAAATGTTTGTCTTTTTTCCAACATTTTGGTGACACGTTCAATGTCATTATCTATACAAATTTTCCACATCAGAACAACTTGTATATATATTTATAATATAAACAATCACCAGGAAAACCATTTGCCCAGCGGAGCCCCGACCCGACCCAACAAGGTGTCCGTGACCCGGTTTCAACCCGGCCCATGTTGAAGCCCGTCCCAAACTCATTTTCTGGCCCATTAATTCGGCCCACTTTCAGCCCAATTTCCGGCCCATTTAAATTTACAAAATCCCCCCACATTATGTGCAAATTACGAAACTTACCCGCACTTTAAAAAATTTACAAAACGGTAATTGGTCATTTACAACGTTAGTCTAGCGTCCCGCAGCGGAGCGCGGGTGATTCATCTCGTTGTTTATACAATCTTGAAGACATGTTGTCTATCTAAATCAATAGTGTACAAGTTTAACGAGCTTCAATAACCAAATCTATGAGGTTTTGTATTACTTGATCTAAAACTAATATGAGTTCGTTTGTTGTAATAATGAATCTACCCATATAAATGCAAGCTCCAAGCAAAGATTCTACTTATTTAAATTTAGGCTTGCAAATTTTTCTTGCGGTAGAACATTATATCGGTTCAAAACTTAAAAGCCCAGTAATGTTATGTGACATGCATCTAAGGTAAATTATTTCTTTTAACATTTATCTATATACCAATCCTCAAACATTTGACCACTGTTCATCTACAGTGGTCAAGTGTTTGACTTGGGCCTTGGGCTCATTTGGCCCGGCCCAAGTGTTTTTTTTTTTTTTCTTTGGCCCGGCCCGAGTTTTTTTTTCTTTTTTTTTAAGTTTAGTCCAACATCCAGCCTAACTTTTTTTTTGGTCTCTACTTTGGCCAGGCAAAGTAGTTTTTTTTTTTTTTTTTTAGTTTAGTCCAACATCTAGCCCAACTTTTTTCCCCCTTTTTCCGCATGGTTACTCCCACCCCCACTTTTTTTCGCTATAAAAATAGAAGGAAAAAAAAAAAATTACGGACGTGCTTTTATTTTTAACTATTTACAAACATTTCTAGCGGCCTGGGTCAAAAAAAAATGTTATGATGACCGAAAAAAATAATAATCCGCACAAATAAATAAGAAAGAAAAAAATACGCTCGCAGTATGAGTAACGCATGCGATTATCATTTAATATGAGAAAAAAACTATTAAAAATGAGACCGAAAAAATAAACCCAAACAAAAAAAAAGCCCCGCAACAACGCGCGAAAAATTAACGCCCGCAACAACGCGCGGGTAATTTCTGCTTGTTAGTAACTCAAATCTCAATAATTGGTTTGGATAATTTTGTAGTTACTGACTAGTTGGCCCACGCATTAAAGTCAAATTACAAATTATCAGTGGCCCAATAATCAATGGCCCAAGCTAACACTTTATTTTTCTTAGTTTCCTGACTTAGTTTCCTGACTTTCCATTTCTCCTTCTTACTTTAATTATTATATATATCTTAATTAGCATTACATAAGGCGACAAAATAGTATGCATTGGGTTGCTGCCAAATAAGTAACCCATTAATGTAGCCCAGTAGAAATGTCCAGTAACAGTGTTAGCCCAACGGGAGCCCATTATATATATCTTAATTAGCATTACATAAGGCGACAAAATAGTATGCATTGGGTTGTGCAAATAAGTATACCCCATTATGTATCCAGTAGAAATGTCCAGTAACACTGTGTTAGTCCAACGGGACATATTCAAAGAAAAGAAGCTGGCATAAGGTTGAGATGCGTATTTTTGCCGACATCTAAGCTCTTTTGGAATTTAACTTTATACTAATACACGAACATTTGACCACTATTCATCTACAGTGTCAAGTTTGACTTGGGCTATACTTTGGCCCGGCCCAAGTTTTTTTTTTTTTTAAGTTTAGTTCAAAATCCAGCCCAACTTTTTTTTTTTTGGCATTACTTTGGCCGGTCCCAAGAGTTTTTTTTTTATAAGTTAGTCCAACATCTAGCCCAATTTTTTTTTCTCTTTTTCCGCATGGTTACTTTTCATCGGCCCAAAAAAAAAAAACTTTATAATCCCTCCCACCCCCACTTTTTTTTTTAAGTTTAGTCCAACATCCAGCCCAACTTTTTTTTCCCTTTTTCCGCCTATGGTTACTTTTTTCATCGGCCCAAAATAAAAAACTTTATAATCCCTACCACCCTCACTTTCTTTCGCTAATAATAAGAAGGAAATTTTTTTTACGAGCAGGTGCTTTTATTTTTAAACTATTTCAATTTCTATACGGCTCTTGGGTCAATAAAAATTCTCCTTTTATTAAAAAAAAAACCCTATTAACTACAAATGGCGTGTGTTATGAGACCGAAAAATAATCCGCTCAAAATACAATAAGAAAGAAAAAATGCGCCGCAATAACGCTCAATTATCATTATATGAGAAAAATAACTATTAAAGAGACCGAAAAAAATAAACCGCCGTCTAACACGCGCCGCCGAAAAAATTAATGCGCACAGCAACGTGCGGGGCCCACATCGGCTAGGCCCGGTGGTTACTGTTCATCGGCCCAAAAAAAAAAATTTAATACCGGTGGTTACTGTTCATCGGCCGAAAAAAAAACAAAAATACTTTATACTCCCCCCTTCTTTCGTCAAAAATAAGAAGAAAAAAAAATTACGTTTATGACTTTCTATCGGCCTGGGCAAAAAAATATATATATATCCCCTTTATTGAAAAAAAAAATGTCATTTAATATGAGAAAAAAAAACTATTAAACATGAGACCGAAGAAATTAACCCGAACAAAAAAAATGCCCGCAATAACGCGCGAAAAAATAACGCCCGCAGCAACGCGCGGGTAATTTTTGCTTGTATATACTCATTTACCATTACATATACTGCCAAAAACAGTAACGGGCTACTGTTCATCGATGAACAGTGATGGTTACTGTTCATCGGCCCAAATTTTTTTTATATACCGGTGGTTACTGTTCATCGGCCGGAAAAAAAAAACTTTATACTCCCCCCTTCTTTCGTCAAAAATAAGAAGAAAAAAAAAATTACGTTTACGACTTTTTATCGACCTGGGCAAAAAAGTATATAATCTCAATAATTGGTTTGGATAATTTTGTGGTAACTGACTAGTTGGCCCACGCCTTAAAGTCAAATTACAAATAATTAGTGGCCCAATAATCAATGGCCCAATCTAACACTTTCTTTTTCTTAGTTTCCTGACTTTCCATTTCTCCTTCTTACTTCAATTATTAAATATTAATTTGCGTATAAGTATCCTAGTAGCATCACTCATGACTTCAACAATAAAAAATGTTATCTCCATATTTTATACTTTTAAATAGATACAGGTGCAGAAACAATACATAAACTTAAATATTGTAAAAGTTTTAGAAAATATTTTAACCTAAAGAATGACATGAGAAATGATGCAATAAAACTTAGCCGAAATCAAAATAATGTGGATTTAATCGTTTACGTCACATTAGAGACTTTATACAGCTTTGTTTTAGGTGAGTAACTTTTTATAACTAAAATTTCCATATAAAGTGAAAGTTAACACAGGACCTCGAAATACTTGATATGTAACAATTCTTGAAACAAAGAGATGTCACTTGTTATTGTATTATGGTTAGTCACTATAGTTGCTACGAAAATTGTTTACTTATTAGACTGGACGTAATGAAAGGCATCGTCATGTGTTGTCAACCGTTACAGGTTGTTCACGCGTGGAGGAGCTTAAATGGGTGAGAAATGTGGTGGTAAGCAACGGTTGTGGCACAAAGGTGAAGATGGTACTTCATGTGTATGTGTTATGACTTGTGAGTTTGTATTTAAGTGATGCGTAATACGGATGATGTGACGCTGAAAGTTGATGTAGCCGGGCTGTTAAAGATAAGAATATTTCTATTCAAATTCAAACATAACAATAGATCTTATCACATCAGCTAACTCAATTTCGTTAAAACTGTACTTAGTTTAGCTCCTATTATTATGTAACAATCCTTGTATATATATTTGCAGCAACTTGTGTTAATGAATTAACTTCTTCACATACATATCAATATCCTTATATGGTTTCAGAGCCTAAACAATCCACCGAGTTCTAGTCTAAGAATCTAAAAAAAATTCTCACAATGTCAACAAATATAAATCCTTTTGTGCACCTAATTGCACCAACTCATTTTCCTATTAAGCTCGCCTCCTTGAATTATCCAGTTTGGAGAATACAAATTCAGTCCACACTTATTCGCCTCGATCTGTGTTAGAAATACAAAAAATATCGGTCACTTCCATAAATATCGTAAGATAGGCTCGTAGTATAGTTTTTGGAACCTTGATAAGGTAGAAAGGCCAAGGCCATGATGAGTCCATGCTCAATCCCATGACCGGCCATATTGATGTATTTATACTCCTCTCCACACCTTGGAGAGGGTTGGTTGTTCACTTTCCCATTTCTAATCTAATATTACTTCTTTTCCTTTCTCTTTCTAAAGTGTTCAATCATTCCACACACTCTCTCTAGTTTTCTTGTCATTTGATTGTGAGATAAGATATCTCATATATTATACAATCTGTAAGAATACATTGATGGTACTCAAACTATCTAATAAAAAACTCTTGATGCTGGTACGATAAACCTAGCCTACATTCGGTGGTATCAATAAGATCAGACTCTTCTTAGTGCAATCCTTGGTAGTTGTTTGTAAATGATTCAACCCCTCACCTCATCTGCTGAAACTTCTGCAGAAGCTTGGGAACAGCTATCTTCCAGCTACGCAAACTCTTTACGGTCCAAAATTATCTATCTTAAGGCAAAACTAGCAAAGAGTCCAAAAGAGGACAAATCGGTTGCTTTAGGCGTGAGTTTGGTTCAAACCTTGACAAAAGATTTTCATCTTTTGTGGGTTTAAAAACCATAAAGCTATAAACTTTCTTCTTTGTTTATCTTAGTATAGGTTAGTTGTACAAGAAAATCTTTGGAAAAACTAAAAAATCTTCATCTTTTTGTTGTTTTTGGTTAGAAAAGGGTTTTGGGTACAAGAATTTTGATTTCAAATGTTTTTGTGTTATAAACCATAAAGTTTGTGCTTTTAAGGTTCTCCTAGTCTTAGAATAGCAAGAAGTACAAGTGAAATCAAGGAAAAGCGTCAAAAATTGTGTCTTTAAGTGATTTGAAGTTTTTGAAGACGACTTTTTATACACACCGTTTGAATTCGGCGATTTATATGTGTTGAATAAGGCGATTTATACGTTATTGAGTACGACAATTTATACGTGTGTGAATCCGACGATTTATACGTGATCGTATACGGTGATTTATACATCATTGGTTTTGGCGATTTATACGTTTCCTATACGGCGATATATATGTTCTTTGAATCCAGCGATTTATACCTTGTCTATACGGCGATTTATAAGTTTTCTCTGAATTCGGTGATTTATACCGTGTGTATACGACGATTTATACCATTTTTCTTAGGGTGATTTATACATTACACTTAGGTGATTTATACACTTACCTTAGGAGATTTATACCATATTTCCTTGGAGATTTATACCGTTTTTTCTATGATTTATAAAATCCCGTGAAGTATTCAATTATTTTCTCGGTTTTATCAAGAATTGTAAAATCCCGTGTAATCTTAAAACTCATTCACTTAAAACAATCAACAATTTAAAACAACAACCTCTAATCATTAAACGATCAAAAAGTTATCTTTCCTCATTCAATCAATCAATTCATAATGACAATATTAGCAGAGTTTATGATAATTGCCGGTGCCGACAACCGTCCTCCTATGTTGGAAAAATCCTTGTATGACTCGTGGAAGAGTCGTATGGAATTATACATAGATAATCGAGAGAATGGGAGAATGATTCTTAACTCATTTCAAAATGGTCTACTTGTTTGGCCAATTGTTGTTGAAGAGGATGGCACTACTAGGACAAAGAAGTATGAAGAACTTTCTGTTGTAGAGAAACTCCAAGCTGATTGTGACTTAAAAGCTACAAACATCGTTCTTCAAGGTCTACCACCGGATGCGTATGCCATTGTGATTCATCACAAAGTTGCCAAAGAAATATAGGATAGAGTTAAGCTTCTTATGCAAGGCACGAAATTGTCATTACAAGAGAAGGAATGTAAATTGTATGACGAGTTTGATAAGTTTTTATTTGTCAAGGGTGAAACACTGTATCAGTACTATTGGAGATTTGCTCAACTAATCAATAACATAAATGTTATTAATATATCAATGAGACAAGTCCAAGTGAATACAAAGTTTCTGAATAGTCTACCACCAGAATAGAGCAAGTTTGTGATGGATGTGAAGTTGGCTAGAGATTTGCATACTACAAACTATGATCAATTGTACTCATATCTCGAACAACATAAGGCACATGCTAATGAAACTCGCTTGATGCGTGAACGATACCAAGATCCTCTTGCATTTGTTGCTAACTACAATGAGTCACCGTATCAACTTAACAACTATCACTCTCAATAAAACACCACACAATTTCCTCAACAACCAAATAACATGATTCCACAAGTTCACTCACCTCAATCATACTCACCAATGTATCCACCACCTCATCATTCACAACCACAAATTAGTTATTCATCCGTTCCACCATCACAACAATATCAGTCTCATCAAACCTCATCTATTCCACCAATTGCTTACAACACACCTCAATCCTTAACACAACCATTGACTGAGTTCCCTCAGATAGACTCAGGTCTTGCTGTTCCTATGTTTAATCAAAGAGATGATCTTATTTCCTGTTTCAATAAGGCAATGGATTTTCTCACAACTGTAGCCTTTTCAAGGTTCCCTTCAACCAACAATCAACTTAGAACTTCCTCTAATCCGAGAAACCAAGCCATTATTTAAGACGGCAGGGATACTGTGTAACAAGTTTAAGGGAGGCAAGGACAAAGTTATGCTGGTAATAGCTATAAGGGTAATGCTACTAGTTATGGGGGAAATAATGCAGGAGGGCAGGCAAAAGTGGTTAAATGTTATAATTATCAAGGTGAAGGTCACGTGGCTAGGCAATGCACTCAGCCGAAGAGGCCTAGGAATGTTGCATGGTTTAAGGAAAAGGCAATGTTGGCCGAAGCATAGGAAGTTGGATAGTTTTTTGATGAAGAGCAACTAGCATTTCTTGCAGATCCAGGCATTCCAAATGGTAAAGCTGCTCAGATAACTAATCCAAACACTGATGCTTTCTAGACTGAGGATCTTGATGCTTATGATTCTGACTATGATGATGTCTCTAATGCAAAGGCGGTCTGATGGCTAATCTTTCCAATTATGGTTCAGACGTTATCTCAGAGGTACCTCATCATGAACCTTATCATACTTATATGGATAATCAAAGTGTGCATGCAATGCAGGGTTTTGAACAAACACCAGTTGCTGATTTTATAGATATTGAGATAACAAGTGATAGCAATATCATTCCATACTCGCAACAGGCAGCTGTTCAAGATACTAATTTGTATGCACAACAAGATTCAGTGATTTTATTTGTGTTTAAACAAATGTCAGAACAAATGATTAATCATGTAAATAATTGGGAAAATGCTAATTAATAAAAGAATAATGAATGCTTAACCGCTGAGCTTGAAAGATATAAAGAAAGAGTCAAAACTTTTGAACAACGTCTTAATATTGATTTAAGCATACGTGAAAAATGATTGATTCTCGAATGGATGATATGATTAAGGAAAAGCTTGCACTTAAGTAGCAAATTGACTCACTTGAACAAAATCTTTCAAATCAAATCAAAGAAAAAGAATCTTTATTGCAAACATTTATTGTTTTCAAAAACGAATCTAAAGAAAGGGAAAGTAAATATTTGGATAACGAAAAT
>BQNB010098795.1:0-11982 GCA_026074375.1 Tanacetum coccineum
CTTCGTCACATCGTTTCTAAGCACGAACAAGTTATCTTTAAAGTGTAACACCCACTTTAAGATATGATAAGAACACGCATTCGTGAAACTCTACTTCAATGTCAAATAGGTGATAAACAATCATCTTCGTATTTAATTTAAACTAATAAAATATGAGCCATTAAACATGTTAAGAACATGTAAACCAAATCTAAAAACTTTCTTCCTGTGTGTGTCATCTAATATCGAGCACAACTAGCAGTCGAAACTGCTTCAATAGCAGTATTAACTTTTGATCATAATGCTAGCAGTACAAACACATGAACCAAATAGTAGAAAACATCTTTCTATTGGCAGTATTAAATATATAAGCAGCATAAACTTTGGTTTAAGTTCAACAGTAGTAACTGCTAATATTTACCTTAGCAACAGAAACTTAATACTGGCAGCATTAAAAATATATTAGCATCATTAATCATACTAGCAGCACTAAGTATAAACTGGCAGCATTAACCTTTAGTGATAGCAGCATTAACATGAACTGGCAGCACTAATCTTCCTTTGGCAGCATTAACCAGTTACTTGGCAGTATTAACGTCTCCTGGCAGCACTAACTTACATATATCAGCACTAATAATCATAAGCAACAGCACTAACCTTCAAAGATAAGGCTAACAGTATTAACTGCCATTGACAGCACTAAAACATAACGAGCAGCATTAACATCTATACTTCCAATTATCAGCTTATATGTCTGCTGCTTCTTTGTACCTTCAATCATGTTGATACTTGCTGCTTCTTCTCTTGTTCATAGCATCGACTGCTTGTTGTGACAAACGAAAGCCAACAAACTTTGTGTATTCTTGGCAGTATTAAGTATATGAGCAGTACTAACCTTTCTTATGGCAGTAGTAAGTGTAAACATAAAGCAGTACTAACTCATGAACTCAAGCAGTATTAATTAACTTTGGCAGAAGTAACACATATCTTTGTCGTTCAATGAACCAACAAACCTGATTACATATACCAAGTTTGCTAATCCAAGCTGCTTCTTTTAAAATCGAATCACTTGCTGCTTCTTCTTTTATCAAGAAACGATCACCAATAACCTTGTGTTCTTTAAATTTTGTTGCGTCTGCTCCATGAAGAAACGAACATAAGTAACTTTGAACTTTAGGGTTTTTATCAAGTAGATTAGAGATCGATTAAAATACAAACAAAGTATATAATCTACTTTTATCGAATTTATGCACAGATTCTGTTTCTTACCGAATTAGGGTTTAAACACAACCCTAACCTTACTGAATTTGACTATGAACACCGAAAAACAGAATATTGAAAAACCCTTTAACCAATAAAACCTTGAAGATCCTAGATCGAGAGCCCCATGGCTCTAATACCACTTGAGGAGTTTGTTAGAACTCCTTAGATCGTTTATAGCTTAGGTTGTTTAGACCTTATATCTAGGATAAAATAACATTGAATATAAACATATGCATAGCGGAATTAGCACAAGAACAATGTTATTGAACAAGATTTTATATTCATATGATTCACTCCAAGCCCAAATTATATTTGATCAGAATATAACGTTTACCTAACTGTAAAAGGATCAAGAATACCTTGACCTTGAGGCTACACCAACTCTACTAGACGTCTACATCTTTAACACTTTGTATACACACACTTTTCTTGATACCAAAACTATGTTTCTATAATCTCTTTATATAGAGAGATCATGACTTACAAATGAAGTTAACATAAAGATATAAACAAGTAAATCTTTTAAACATTAAGCTTTATCTTCTGTTATCTTTATCTTCTTAAGAAGATCTTCTGAAATCTTTATATTTTGATATCTTTGACTAAATCTTTTATAATTCTCCACCAGCTTGTAGAATTTCAATCTGCTAGATTTAGTCCTTATGTTTCATTCTTTTATTTATTTTGTCTCATCAAATCTAGAATCCCAACAGTTACTAAAAATAGTAAGTTTGGTAAAATTTAGAAGAACGGACTTAGAAGTTAAGCGATTAAGGCTAGTTAGTGCGTTTTGAAAATATGGAAACTTAATAAATATAGGGGATGGTATTAAAATGTATGCGAATGAATGCTATGCATGCTTGAACTAGATGATGAAACTATGCACTTATTTATCATGACATATTGTATGGATATTTTAGCATAATGATAATCTGTTTTGAGTTTTTGGTGAAAAACCATAGTTCTGGTCATTTTTGTGCACTGCGAACTAGGGATCGATCCTTATTGTAGATCAGTATGTTATTTTGGTGATATGTGGCTCACTCAGTCCAGGCGCAAAATTCGAATTTTCTTAAATTTTTAACTTTTTCTACTTTTTCTTTATAACCATGCCTCTCACGCCGGAGGATAATCGTGGGAGACAATCCCACGGTAAGCCTAACGGTGCTTTGTTTCCTTAGTGCGCAGGTCTCATACATCAAGACTCAATTGGTACAGGAACTGGAGCCTAATAGATCCGTATTACCCTTAATCCGGATTTAGTCAAGGATCGCCCAACTTTTGTATCAACAGCATGAAATCCAAATGCTCCAAAACTGTGTCAACTATATGTTCTCATACATTTGACACCACCTCGGCTTTTCATCACACCCACCTAACTTTCCGCATTAGCCGCATAGCAATCTTACCTCACCCCTCGGATTATATAGGAAAATGGCATTTATCCCGAGATTTAAGATCTTTAATTGTTTTCTTTTTCTAGTCTAAGATTATTATGTAATGGTTTAATGCCAAATTTTATGTTTTATCCCTTATAATGGATTTAACATTATTTCATTTTGTTGTGTTGATGATGGATGTTTATATGTGTGCATATGTGGTTGTCATATATATATATATATATATATATATATTCTTGTCTACTAACTTTGTTTTGTAGCAACGCATCCATAGCTCGATTACTTGGTGCCCCAAGCAAGGGGGAGTATACACCAAGGGGGAGCACTTGTAATTTTGTCGTTATTTTATTTCTTTGCATTCGTAACCAAGTGACTTAGCATTTGTCAAAAACAAGACTTGCAAGGACCGCCTCTACAACACTTTTTGCTTCGACAAAAAGGGGGAGAAAATATGTAAACTCTTCTACTAAATACCTTTTTAGTACTCCCTCCGTCCCAAAATTATTGTCCCCTATTGACTTTTTACGTCTTTCTTTTATAACTTTGACCTTAAATATTTTTATTTGTGTTATACAAAACTTGATGAAAATTATAAGAATGAAAATACATTTAAAAACGAATCTATTCATACATTTTACATCACGCATTATATAACACAAACAAAAATATTTAAGGTCAAAGTTGTTAAAGAAAGACTTAAAAAGTCAATAAGGGACAATAATTTTGGGACGGAGGGAGTAACTTTTAAATAAGCATGAATTTATATTTTGTCATCATCAAAAAAGAGGAGATTATTAATACAAATATTCGCGCAAAAATTATATTTATATTTAATGATTTTCATGTTTTGATAATAACAAATATAATGTCATACTACTTAAAAGTTTACGTAAACAAGTTATTTAGTCAAAAGTTTACTTGACGCCGACAAATCACTTAAGGTATGAATATGATATTATTAAACATAGTTAATGATAAAAGAAAAATATTATCATTTGCATAAATCTTTTCTAATCAAATGATTTAAGCTAACACATGATTAATTATAAGCTAGTTATATTAATCATGTAAGACAAAATAAGATTAATCATAAGTGGAAACAATCTTTCCAAATCTTCCGAAATCATGAAAATCTTTCCTTATTGGTGATAAGAAATATTTTCTTCTAGAAGAATCTATTAAACTAGTTTTAATAAGTAAAAAACAATATTTTGTATAGATTTGAGGTTAATCACAAATGATAAATTTTGTCCCAGCTCCACCCACGGATCCACCAAAAACACTGGACGAATCCAGGTCCATGGGTTGTATGTCTTGTTCTCCTGGGACAGATTTGAATTTCAAAAGGTTGCCTATAAATACCAACCTCATTCTTTCATTTTATACAACTCTTGATAAATATTTTTCTCACATATATTTTATCTTTTATATATTCTTTGATCATTATACTTATTACATAATCCATTACAAGTGATTAATTCATTCCACTCTTTAGTGAAGAACACTCAAGAAGACGTCAAGCTTCAAGTGTTAATAGATTAGTTGTGTCATCACGTTTGTGATAATCATTCATCTTGTATATCTAGTGTTGTGTGTATCATATGTGTATGTGATGTGCGATCATCGTAGGACTTCTACACTAGAAGTTTTACAACTCCCTAGGCAATGCACCTAATCGTTGTAGTGTAGTATGGGCAAGACTCGGGGTGGTTTATCGTTCACTCGAGAAATAGGTTAGGAAGGCTTAATCACGGTCTACGTTCCAAACACACTCTATACTAATATTTAATATTATATTATATATATATTAAGGAGGATACAAAATTATGTATAGTTCGTATTTTCCGTCGGGTTCTAGAAACGAACTTTTTAACCAAAGTTGTCTTTAAAACTCCGGGTCATTTTCCTCGGACGAAAGCGTGATGAATTGAAAATCGGTTAAGTCCGTGATCGCGCGTTTTGAATGGTTTCGAATATTTTGATTTGATAATCTATTTCTACTAATAAAGCATATAAACAAAATTTAAAACTAAGCAATTAAGCACAAAACTATTAACGGGAATTAAGCAAATGCGACATTTAAATCCTAAATTATGAAAAATAAGACCTAAAATGATTTTCTAACTTTCCTAACCCTAACTGATTATTTAATAATGAAAAGCTAAGGAAATTTTAAAACGAGAATAATTAAAGCTAAAAACAAAGAGAAACGAGAACGGGGACGAAATCCCGTTCTTTAAAACGTGACTTTACTAAATTTTAACCCTACGAAAATTATTTTTAAACCTAAACCTAGATAAAGATAAAAGAATATTTTAGAAAAAAGAAAATTATTTTTTTGATTATTTTTCTAATTTTTATGATTTTTTTAAAGTTTTTAGTAAAGAAAAATGATTAAAAATACAAAACTTTAAATTAAAATTTTAAGATATTTACTGAAATAGTATTGAACTACCAAGGAAAGCAAGAAATTATAAATATCCTAGAATTCTAAAACTGGACTAAGTCGGGGAGAAAAAGCTAAAAAGCATTCGAATGGCTTATATGAAAAAGAGCTTGAAAAGGTGTTAAAAGAATAACATATGCACCTTAGGACAGAAAAGTCCCAAGGGCACGTTGGTGTGTGAGTGTGGTGTTGAGACTTTGAAAGGGTTGAGGAGGGTAGAGGTCCAAGGTCCGAGCCTTGCTCACCCTGGATTTCCCCTCTTCCCTTTTTTTATTTTTGTAAAAACCTAAAAAACAAGGTGTAGAATGCTTAAACTTATCAATTTATAAATGCAACGTTTTTGAATAACTCTTAAATAAGCTGGAAATCAACTGAAAAGCCAACAAATTTTATAAAACTACTTTTTGAACTTAAGCAACTAATAAGCTAAATTAAGCTAAGTTTTAAGCAAAATAAGAACCTACTTAGTTAACCCTAACCTAATGAGCTAATTTTGAAAAGAAAATGAAACAAACAATTTAAGCAAGAAAAGCTTAAATAAGCACAGCAGTACTAACTTAAAGTTAGTATTGCTAGCTTTAATCTTTAAGCTGCTCCTACTAAATGATTAGAAGTAAGGACAAAAATAAGATAAGCTAAGACTGACTTAATCCTAAACTTAATAAACTACTCTAGACTAGAAATAAGCATAAAGAAGCAAGCCATAGCTATAATAATTCCCCAATAGCACTTATCTATAACTGAGTACCCAAACACACACTAGCTACTTTTGAGCTTATTTTAAACTAAGTAAATGGAACATTATGGTCAAGAGAGTTATACCATTAAAAAACCTGACTTATAAGCTACTTAAATTCTTTATTAAAAAACATTTTGAAGTTCAAATGATTAAAGAAAAAATAGCTGAAAAAGGCTTGTTCACTCAGTAGGAGATGAAATTTTCTTTTTGTTTGAAAAGCATAATGCTTAGTTAAGCTAAAATCAGATAACCAATTAAACTCCTATAAGTGAATAAAGATCAAACAGATGTAAACTATCTATATTATAAGTGTATATTAATTTCTAAAAAGCTAAAAACTACTTTTACTTATCTGAATTTTAGCGTGAAATAGGTGTTGGCAATTTTTTTATTGATGCATTTGACACTATGTAGACAAATCAAAATAATTGTGCAGGGAACTATGGTCTGATAATCAAACACACTTAAAAGCATCAAACTAAATGCAAAATGAGAAACTAATTTAGCTATAACTAACTTGAGCTTAAAGTGCACTAAGAACGGAATTTATTTGAGCAGATACAAGCAACTACTAATTAATATGATTAAAATAGATTTTAAACCTATTAGGACTTTAAGACTTAGATTCATAAACTCAAATATAAAGTTTCAAGTTGATTTAAATGACCACAAGGCTATAGGCAAGTACTACTCAAGTTAGGTACTGCAATAAGCCAAACACTCCTTTAAACTCCTAAAAATCCATTTTCGCTATGAAATTGAAAGTTAAGTTTTTAAACAAAAACTTATTAAACCTATGACTAAGAGGACTAATAAGCAAATTTTTTAATCTAATAAGCCCTAGAAATAACCTCAAACCTACAGCAGTACTAACTACTTATGGCAGCAGTACTAAATACTATGAGAGCAGTTTTAACTAATTAAGAAAAAGATTTTTGCAAAATTTTTAAACTAAAGTCATATTAAGCTACTTAAAAACAGACTAAGCATAAAATAAGTAACAATAAGCAATTAAGCAGTAAATAAGCAATTAAATGAAATTAAGCTATAAAGTGAGAAATGAAATGTACCTTATCCCTTGCACCAAACAGGGATTTAAGCTGCTCAACAGAGCTTATCAACAAGCTAGCTTATGAGATTAGCTAAGAATAAGCCCTATAAGCCCATCCCAATCTGGCTTATCTTCCATTGGCTTATTCAAGACCTTTTTGAGAGAATTGAGTAATGAGCTTTTTGAGCTAAATTTGAAACAAACTTTAGCTTAATAAGCTGAAGTTGAGAGAGTAAAGAGCTTATTTGAGCTTATTAGTAAGAAATACTTAAACCAATTAACTAAAAGTTAAGACAGAATTTAAGGTACAATTTAAATGAAAACATAATTTTATTAACTTCAAAAGAGATTACACTGCTTTTTAAAAGGAAATTACATTAAGAAAACGATAATAAGCTAAAAATAAGCTACAATTAAACTACCTACTCTACTCCTACTCCTCAAAATTATTCCTTCATCTGTGTGAGCTTCTTCTCTATTTATACTGATGTGTGGAGTCTTCTAGATCCAAGGATGATCCTCATCTTTAATCTCAACCTTTAATCACTAACTGCCTCTCAATCAATTTGATCATAGTCGTTTGATAGCCTCCACGCATAATTAACCAATGGGAATGCACGAGATTGCCAGCATGTCATTCCTTTTGACGTCAGGGATGACGTATTGGCTTCTAGAAAGGATAACTCCTATTTAAAGATGGTTAATTAGAGCTGGGTAAATGTAGGAACGACTGTGAACAGTGAAAAGGGGTTTCTCGCGCCCTTTTCTTCTTATATCTTTGTTTGACCCAAGGATTTTGGGGCGTTGACTTGGCTTAGGATTTATAAAAGAAAAGAAACTGGGCCTGGGTTTGTTTTGTGCTTGGGTTAAAAGGGTAAAGGGTTTTATAGTAGGAAACATAACGACCGTTAGTCTCTTATAATAAAAGGACTAACGGTGTTAATGTTTTAGGGTTTTTGGTAAATTTGATTTAACATTATTTGGTTATTTTGAAGGTTTTGTCTTTTTGTAGGTTGACCAAAGGTTGACTTAGGTTGACTTTTATTGACCATAGCTTGATAATTCCTAGCTCTTGTGCACTCTTTCCTTCTCGTGTTCGGCTTTGTCCGTTTTTACTTTGATTTTGTCCATTTCTTTAATATCCGTACTTGCACATACACAAACACAAAACAAGCATATATTTGCCATTTTTATTATGTTTTTGGTCTTTTAAGTTCGTTTTACGAGGTAAAAGGCATGTGTAAAATAGCACATACCAAATTCCCCCATACTAAGGTATTGCCGTGTCCTCACGCAATGTTATAAGTAAGCACTTAGAAAACTAAGAATCCTGATCCCTCTTGACTAATTACCTCGAAAAGTAGCTAAGTGTTCATCGAGGTGAATTAGAGAATCAAGAGTTTAGAGAAGCCCCATTTTTACCATTATTGAAGATATACGCTCATTACTACTAATATTTTTGTTTTTCTCTTTTTCTCTTTTTTTATAAATATTTTAGCAACTAACTAATTTGACTTTCGTTATTTTCATAACCGTTAGGGATCATAGAACAAGATGCATGTCAATCCGAAAATGCCCTCAAAAAGGATAAATTCATCGTTCTCGACTTTTCACTAGCTCCAAACCAAGCTTAAAACGAAATCACAGTTAAATATCAGTTAAAATGCTAACACTACTCATATTTGCATTTTGTGAACTTTTTACTCCCGATAATTATTATATCTTAGGTGAATGTGCTATTTTGAATTTCAACCATGGATCAACATTTTGCAAAATTCTATGTTTCACGTTCCACCCGAGAATAATGAGTTTGAAGGCGAGATCATTCCATGTAGCGACTTTCGTCTCGGCACATCCCAACCTTGCGGCTAAGTGACCAGGCTTTTGACACCCCACAGAGACTAGTATCGGGACTCACGGACCTTAGGTTTCAAAAACTCTCAGGTTTCCTGTATACACATAAAAGACTTAAAATAAAATAGTCAAAGTTCAAAAGCATATTTAAATTTAACAAAAAGAGATCTATTTATTAATTCAAACTTAATATTAAACATAACATTTATGTAATTGTAACCCTCGACCTTTTAGAAGGCTGCAACATCGGTTGTGAGCCGGCAAGATGCAGCAAACTTTTATCAGTCTCGGATTTTTATTCTTACTATGGGCTTTCTTTAGAAGACTACCACATCGGTTGTGAGCCGGCAAGAGGTAGTAAACTTTTATCAGACCACAGTTTATATTTATTATATATTTTTTCATCATTTCATTCATTTTTTTAAGAGAAGACTTCTTTTTGAAAAATTCAAGTATAAGTTTGAACTAAGACTAAAATTTTTGCTATATACTACATAAAAATTGTTGATTTAAGTTTAATCTCCAAAAACAGCACGTATTATTAATCCGGTTAGGAGCTTATGGGAGAAAAAGCCACAAATTACATACATGAGCTCTTAAGATTTCCAAATAATCCTTGTTTAGCATCCAACTCCTACAATAAAATTACATACATGAGTCTGTAAGATTTCCAACTAGTCCTAGTTTAGCATCCAACTCATATTTAACACTATCATTTTTCGTTCTTCGCGAATTTCCGCGAACGCTTAGCCTAAACGTTAAGGAACAAGCTAGAGCTCAACACGCTCGATCGGGTCAAAATTTATTCTTATTCTACCCAGCAGGAAAGTCAAAATTGTGACAAAACACTTATTTTATTTTTGAAATTTTTAATTTTTTTTCATTTTTTTGAAATTTTGGTGGTAAAAACGGGATTACGCGAAAACAACGACTGCAGGCACAATCAAATCGATAGATCCCCCCATACTAGAATTAAACATTGTCCTCAATGTTTTAAGAAGGGTCTCTACGTAAATCCTAAGCCGTTTATTAAGTATGCTTAAAGATAAACGTTAGTCGATTAGATTAGGATATTGGATTTCCCAAATGAAGCTGAGGATTTGAAGCTCTTGTGATCGAAGGACAAAACCACGAGCACGAGAGGCTTCAAAAATCCGGGACAATCCTGGACAATCACAAAAACACAAGCAAACGAGAATGGAAAGAGGCAAGCCTCCTCATAACAAAAATACTTATTCATTACTACATAATATAAGTACGATAAACATGGGGTGCCTCCCACGAAGCGCTTGTTTAGAACACTAAGATTGACCCAATCCCCGAATTTATTTGTCCTTGGGGAAGGTTTGGAGATTCGGGCAACCAATTTTGGTACGTCCCCTCCAAAGTAGTGCTTAATTCGATGACCGTTCACCTTGAATTTTGGCCTGGAGTTTTGGGATAACTCAACGGTGCCATATGGAAAGACTTAGGTAATGGTGAACGGTCCGGACCAACGGGATTTTAACTTGCCTGATAACATATTCAATCTAGAGTTAAAGAGGAGGACTTGATCACCAACGTTGAAAACACGGTTTTTGATCTTTGTGTCATGGATCCTCTTTGTTTTCTCTTTATAGATCAAAGAGTTCTCATAAGCATGATCACGAAGTTCATTTAGTTCATTGAGTTGAACTTTTCGGTGATCACCTGCGGTCTCAAGGTCAAAGTTTGCATGCTTCAAGGCCCAGTAGGCTTTGTGCTCGAGCTCGATCGGTAGATGACATGCCTTTCCATACACGAGCTTGTATGGGGTACAACCGATGGGTGTTTTGTAATCTGTACGGAAGGCCCAAAGTGCATCATCTAGTTTATCCGACCAAGAGGCACGGTTCTCGCCCACGTTCCTTTCAAGAATTCGTTTCAAGCCACGATTAGATACCTCAACTTGCCCACTTGTTTGTGGGTGATACGCGGTGGAGAGACGGTGAGTTACTCCATATTTAAGCATGACCTTTGCAAACTGGTAATTGAAAAAATGGGTTCCGCGATCACTTATGATAACACGAGGGGCACCGAATCAGGCGAAGAGAGATTTAAGAAATTTGCAAACAACTCGGGCGTCGTTGGTGGGGAGCGCTTTCGCTTTAACCCATTTTGATAAATAGTCAACGGCTACGAGTATGTATTTGTTCCCTCGTGAAGACGGGAACGGCCCCATGAAATCGATGCCCCACACGTCAAAGATTTCACAAACTTGGATGGAATTTTGAGGCATTTCATCACGTTGCAAAATTTTTCCTTGACGCTGAAAAGTGTCACATCGGGTGACCAAGTCATGGGCATCTCTGTAAATCATGGGCCAATAAAATCCTGAGTCAAAAACCTTTTTGGCGGTGTAGTTGGCACCATAATGTCCCCCGGTGGGTCCACTATGGCAAGCTGTGAGGATGTCAACAGCTTCTTGGCCTGCAACACACCGCCAGATCATTTGATCCGCACATATTTTGAATAGATAGGGGTCATCCCAAAAGTAGTGTTTAACATCCTTGAAAAACTTTTTCTTTTGTTAGGACGACATCCCTTTAACAATGAAATTCCCCGCGTGGTAATTTGCATAATCGGAAAACCACGGGGTACTTAAGTTACCATGAAAAGTCACCATATTAAGTGTCTCGAGAGGAAACGTTTCATTTACCTCCTTTGGGTCGAGCACATTTTCATAAGGATTTTCTATTCGGGAAAGATGGTCGGCAGTGAGATTCTCGGCTCCTTTTGTGTCAATTACTTTGAATGTGAATTCTTGAAGGAGGAGAACCCACCGAAGTAATCTCGCCTTGGAATCTTTTTTAGCAAAGAGATATTTTAGGGCGGAGTGATCCATATACACTATGCTTTTGTTAAAGATGAGGTAAGATCGGGATTTTTCGAAGGCATACACCATGGCTAACTATAACACCTCATGTTTTAGGTCATTGTACGACGCTATGTAATTCACAATTTATTTTTAGGGTTTTACGCGTTTGCTTTTAAATCGTAATCGTTAAGCTAAATCGCGTAAACTAAAAACGATCATTCAATGTAAACGGGCATTAAACAATTAAATGTTTACATCAAGCAAGTGTTATATGATTTTTTAAAGGATAATTATTATCATTGCACATTTTATTTTTATTGGTTACGTTAAGTGTTTACGTTTTGCGATAAAGTACGTTTAGGCCTACCCGGAAGCACGTTAACTTATCTACGCTTCATCAAATACCCAAAATTT
>BQNB010098796.1:0-25075 GCA_026074375.1 Tanacetum coccineum
GATGTGCATCAATATAATCAAACTTTTTAAAGGTGATTGATGCACTGTTATGTTTAGAAACATGGTCTAAAACTTTATGCTTTGGTTTCCAAACCCAACAAGCTGAGGCCTTAACAGCATTAACTACTACTTTTGGCCTAGTAGTATTAAATTTTTTACCCCTAACAGTATTAACCCTTTGATTAATATTACTGTTTTTAAATGTTGTTTTCTTATGAATGGGCCTCTTAACAGTTGAATGTGCTGTTTTAGAAAGATATGACATTGGTCTAGCAGCATTCACTGTTGTTTTTGAGTGAGCAGCATTAACTTGTCTAGTAGTATTAACTAACACTAAACCAGACTTCATTAGTACTGCTCTTGGAACCATGTTCTTTTTAGCACAGGGGTGAGTCTTTTTAGCAAAGTTTTGATGATTCACCCTTTGAGCATTGTGATAACGCCCAAATTATACATGTTTTCTATGGCGTTATTTGTATACATTTTATCATTTCTCGTGAACTTTGGATACTTAATAGTCTAAATTGCTTGCAGGTTCACTTGAAGACAATACTAACTGAAACTCAAGAAATTACGCACTTTTAAAGACAAATATAAAGAAGAATAGATTTCAAGCTAAAAGTACAAGATGTGCGCCGCACTCCACTATTGTGCGCCGCACTTACCTATATAGCCGAAAACCGCCACACTTATACCTAAGTGCGCCGTACTTTCCATCTGATGAGAAGAAATAAATGAAGACTTTAATGCAAATGCATTAACACACTAAGTACGCCGCACATATTACCTAGTGCGCCGCACTTCTTCAATCAGCATTTAATACTATCGCATTTAATCACCAAGTGCGCCGCATAATTTCTTGTGTGCGCCGCACTTTTCACCTAAATTCAGCCTATAAATAGAGGATGAAGTTTCACTTTCAAATCATTCCTCCCTACTCCTCTCTCATTCTACAAATCTTCTTCTTCACACACATACCAATTCTTTTGTCCCTCATCCATAAAAACACCAAAAAATGCCACTACCTTTGAAGAATAAAAATCTAACGATCAAGAACGAAGACGGTTACCAACTTAGTTATTGAAATAATGGAAGTTTGTGTTAAGTCTACTTTTGTTATGATCTCCTTAGCCATGATAGGCTAAATCTCTCATGACTACTCGATGATGTTATGATAATGAATAAGTGTTTGGTATGATCTTGATCTCTTTAATTATATAATCATATTGGTATAGGTCGAAAGACCCGTTATGATCTATGTGGTTTTAAAGATTTGTCCTATTATATCTTATCTTGTCAGTTTTGCTTATCAACTTGAATTATATAATCATATCGGTATAGGTCGAAATACCCGTTATGATCTATGTGGTTTTAAAGATTTGTCTATGGTCTTTATCATTTGTGCCAAGAAATCCACTTTTGTAAATTGATAAACAAATAAGCTTTGATATACTAGTAACTGAATTATTTGAGTGACACATTTGGTCTGGTTAACTAAATATATGTCTTGGGTTAAACAAGTTAGTTTGTGAAAACGTTTTCTGACGAGAAGTCCTTTTTATAAATTAATGCCCCATCTTTGAGGTCAAATCATTTCCAACACTTATAAGTTATTTTGAATTATTCGAGTAGTCATCCTTATTATCATTGGTAAAAATTAAAGTTACTTTTAAAATTGTTATTTCTGATTATTTGAACACTACTCAAATCCCTGTGGAACGACATGGTCTTACCTAAAAAGATTATACTACATGTGTGGGTTATACTTTTACCTGTGTGTTTCCATATAATTATCCGGTATTTTCAGTCTTATAAATTTAAAGCTTTTGAAACACATCAGATGTATACAATACAACACCTTGATGCATGTTTTGTGTTGTATGACAAAAAAATAGTGTGTGCAAATCACCTCCCATATTTAATTGATACGGTCATACGGAGTGGTGGAGTATTACTTAAGTTAATTTAAATAAGGGGCAATGTCGTAAACTTGTAATAACAAATGTTTGAGTTTCATCCCAAATGTGAAAAGAAAGTTCTTTAAAAAAACACAATTTGCTTGCACTTCCAAGTGTCGCCATATTAGCAATGAAACATTTCAATGAATAGTAAATGAAGCGCCAACCACACTCTTGTTTCTACCAGACATTCAGCTCATCAGGGAAGTAATCCTTATGGTTTTCTCCATATTTTTTGATCAGATTATAACATTGTTGTCCGCTGAGTTTGAACACCAAGTCATCAAACAGCAACAACGATGCTGACCCAGATTCATCTATCACACGAACATTAACCTTAAACCTGGAATATAAAGTTAGGTAACAAAAACCAATCATAGTCCAGAAAATATTTATAATCTAAATCATGTACAAATCATTCTTATAATATATGCAGACCTCATCTCAACACCATAAGCATTTAATGCTTTATGAATTCGACAATTCCAGACTTTTACTTTTTTGCCTTTTGTTCCACTGGATGATGCTTCACCTTGATCAATTTCTTTGGCAGAACGTCCACACTGTTTGCATGCCAAGTAAGTCCATCCAAATTCATGATGTATCTTATGAATTTTGGCATAGAGAATACAATGGAACGACTGCAAATATGATAATTCATCATTCATTGTATATGTATGAAAAATAAAATACATTACAGAGTTAAAAGTATAAACATACACTATCAGAATCCCTTATACTCCCAACCATTTTCTTGATTGCACCTTTAAAAAACTCATAAGCAGTAACTTCTTTCTTAACTGGAGAAAATAGTGCAAATGGTTATTTGGATCAAATCCTTCTTTTTTCTGAATACCTGAACATTGGGTAAAGCAATTTATGGTTAGAGGGACAACATTTAAATTGTGCCAATATATGATTCGATTGTCTATATGAATGACTCAAAATATTGTTTACCTCTGTCTGAACGCGGCAATTTCTAGAATATCGTCAATTGAGGTATAGTTAGTAGAATACATAACAAAATGTCACAAATGGTTTTCCTATTATGATGTTATAAAAAATACAGATTAACTATTATACCAAAATCTTACATAATTGTAGATTCATAACAACCTGACCCATTACATAATTGTAAATTCATAACAACCTGACCCATTGCTTCTCTCTCATCATGCAACTTCTGAAATTTACCAGACCAAGAATCCAAAAAAGGAGTATAACAGTTCCAAAAAAGGAGTAAAACACAGTTTATAGTTGATTGCTTACCATTAAAGTACTTAACCTTACATAACTATAGAATCATAACAACGTGACCCAATGCTTCTCTCTCATCATGCAACTTTTAAAACTTAGCAGCCCAAGAATAAAAAAAACAGCATTCAAGCTGTGCACCTTTGTTAATTAATAAAAAGTAAATAGATAATATTAGGCCAAAGATATAGTAAGGATATAGGTTAATTAACAGTTTAAGTTTTAAAATTATTGAAAATCCTCGAGGATGATGGTCCTCCTTGTTTTGTCCACCCTAAATGTGTTAAAAGGGATAGTGTCAGAAACTGAAACAACTGTTCCAATCACATAATCATATAAACTTTTGATGAATAAAGCACTGTCATTTTAAAGTCTACTAGGTGCAATGCTCATTTTGGTGGTCTCGAAAAGATATACCAAGCCAAGTTTTAAATTCTACTATAGCCACCGACACAGTCATTTTTAATGATTTTATGTATAAGGGGAAAACAGAAAGGCTTATCCTCACACAATAGAACTATAAGGTAGGTGTACTCAGTAAAGTTTTAACTGGTTAAGTAATGAAAAACATGTCAAAATTTTATTAATGAAACATTTTTCAAAATAAATTAGAAAAATAAAGGCAAGTATAATCAAATGGGTATTTATTTCTAATCTTTTTTGTCACACCCCCAAATGAGGGCTAGATGGAATCACGTGTCCGGAGGCGTGACGTCATAATATACATCACACAAGATACAAAGAACGACCTCTAAGGGTACGTTTGAAATCCAACATCGTTGCATTAATTTAAAATAGTTAAAGTTTTACATAAGTTCAAAGGTAATATGCGGAAGCGAATACTAGGTTTGAAAGTTTCACAACGATGTTAACATAGATATTAATAAGTCTTGAAAATCGGCCCAAAGCATGGCAACACTAATAAGCAAGCAAAGACATCCACAGCTAAGCACCTGAGAAAAAAATATGCTAAAACGTCAACATAAAGTTGGTGAATTCATATGTTTGAATTTAGTATTAAAAGTTGGACCACAAGTTCACAGTACACACGTGACAGTTATAATAGATACAACTTCACATAAAAAGTATTTACTATTGCGCTAAGCTCATGACACCGAAGCTTAATTTAAAAGGAAGCATATTATATGCCAAACAAGAATTAATTGCCTTAAAGGTATCTGACCAAGATCACCTAGTGAAAATTCCAACATGGTATATATCCATTTATCGGTAGCCCCGTGGGTAGTGAGTGCTACTCACCTGGATAGGGATAATTAGTCCCAATAGATCTATTTACAACATTCGCGCTTACTTAACCAGTCAGTCGGTCAAAAAACTAACGGTTCATGATAATTCGGGCATTAGTGGTCTATTCGCTACTTAGGCAACACGTAATCAGGAAAAGGTAACATAAAGTAACTGTGTCCATAGTTTAAAAACAAGCAATGTTTCTCACCCCAAAGGTAGGTTAAAGTAAAGAGTAGTAAAACGTGGGCTATAACCACCTTAGCAAGATGAGCAAATGATAATTCACGTAAGTAAAAGATGATATAGAGATCTAGCCGCGACCTAGAATAATAACGCGTCTTAGAAACACGGAAAGTATACCAAGAATTTCACAATATGTTCATCGCCAAAAGACATCCATGTGTGTTTTTGAACTTTGACTTTAATTAACAAAACTGGGTGAGAAAATAAAATTATAGAGTTTGTCGTTAAGTTTTGGCGTTTAACCAAAAAATACTATTTTAGTAAGTTTCTATTTAGGAAAGTTTTAGTTTCGGGATGTTAATACCGTCCCATACATTTGCTTAATCCATATTTCCTTAAGTGCACTAGAGAAATCTAAACGTTTAACTTCCATGTCCATCTTGCTAAAATTCACCAAACTTACTATTTTTAGTAACCTTAACGCTTTTCCTATTATATGTTAACGACGTCTTTAAATGATACTAATCAATATATATGTGTTACTATATGTTTCGCTAGTGTTTTAAAAGCTCAAAATATCTCGAAAGTGTCCGAAAACCTATTTTACTATTCACATCAGCAACTATTCATTTGGTTTTGTCGAAAAATGTTTCAAGTTTTATTTGGCTATAACTGGCCGTTTTAAGTCCAATTTTAGTGTGCGATATATGAAAAACCTATTATTAAAAAGAAGCTCTCCCAAAAACTACTTTTACACCTAATGAAAACATTTTTAGGTCGACCAAAACGCCAAAACAATTTCGGATCAGCAACTACCTTTTTCACAAACGCTTCCAAAAATCACACCAAGCTTCACAATAGTGCCTAATCTAGCCTAATCTCCATTCACAACTAATCTACAACAAAACCATTACTAAAACAACAAATCCTTTCATTTCTATTGTTGCAACTCTCATCCAACTCTCATCTCACCAAGAACATAATATTGAACTAGTGAAACAAAGTAATATCATTATTTATAAAATCTGTTTTATAATCTTCAAAAATTAAAACACAACATGTGGATGTATGGATCTTGAACATATATGAAAGAACATATGTAAACCACAAGAAAAGATTCAAGACACTTACAAGAATGAAGAACAAGTAGAGAAATCATAAAATCTATACTCCAAAATGCTAGATTTATAAAACCCAACAACAAATCTTGAAACCCTAACTTATAAACTCTTAAAAGACCCTTGAAATCAAAGAACTAATACTTCACAACACCTTAGATATGACTAGAGATAAACTTATACTGCTTGGATCTTGAAGGAAATCAAAAGATATGGAATGTTTATGGTGCTTGTGGTTAGCCGTGGGTTTTTAGAACCAAGGGAGGAGAGAAAATGTTTTTGGTGAGGCAAGGAGTGTATAAAATGACCTAAGTCTTGCAAAGTGAGGTTTATATAAGGTGTGAATTAGGGTTTTATGGGTCCTTGGATTAAGTTAAGTGGCTTGAGCCACTCCCTTTTGGACCATGGTGCGTCCGGTTTTGGGTACACAAGGCAAGGCCAAGCAAATTTTTTTATGGTTCATGACTTATACTCAATTTGTATTTTGCAAGGTCATAAGGAGGTCTTCATCTCTTACACTCTTGTAAGGGATCACATGTATTAGTTATCATGAAAATCATGCATGAGGATTACCCTCTCATGTGTCACTTTCATGCACATGCATGAATATTCAAATAAGATGCTCTTGAATTAATTTCAAGTCTTATGGTGCATTTGGTTTGGTTTTAGGCGTCCAAAGTATGACAACAGGGGAGGGTGAATGAAAATTTTGACTTATGAACATGAGATGGACGATAACTAAAGTTTACACGAAAAGATTTCGGGTTTCCGGGGTTCCGTTAGGTCAAAAAACGCGAAAAAAACATAATTTAAACGTTAAAGCCTAAAAATAAATACCGAGAGTGATCGTAAACTACGAAACACTTAGAAAAGATAAAATAACTCATATAATATCTAAACTAATCAATATCCAAATTCGAAACGCGTCCGATGATGTTTTTCAGATTTACGCGGGTTAACTTCCCGGTAAACTGCCAGATTCAAACGTAACGTATAAAAATCAAAAATAATGATCGGAAAAGTTTAAAATATTGACCTGAAATTTTAGGGGTGTGACATTCTTCCCCCGTTAAAAGAGCTTTGTCCTCAAAGCTTAAGACGTGGACTAAGGGTTAGCGAAAAGATGGGGGTACTTTTTCTTCATTTGATCTTCACACTCCCAAGTAAACTCGGGCCCTCGTCTCGAATTCCAATGGACCTTCACAATTGGAATGTGGCTTTGCTTTATCCGTTTAACTTCTCGATCCATAATTTCAATTGGTTCTTCAATGAAATTAAGCTTGTCATCAATCTGGATCTCATCCAACGGAATAGCTAGTGGTTCGTCTACGAAACACTTCTTCAAATTGGAAACATGAAAAGTGCTATGAACTCGGCTTAATTGCTCTGGGAGTTCAAGTCGATAAGCAAGCGTTCCTACTTTAGCAAGAATCTTGAAAGGTCCAATATAGCGAGGGTTCAACTTCCCCCGTTTTTCCAAAACATATCCCGCCTTTCATGCGACAACTTTCAACATGACCTTATCTCCAACCTCAAATTCTAATGGCTTACGTCTCCTATCGGCGTAGCTCTTCGTCCTATCTCGAGCAAGCTGAATATGCTTCTTGATCTGAATGATCTTCTCAGTTGTTTCATGAACAATTTCCAGACCAGTGAGCTGAGCGTCTCCAACCTCAGCCCAACAAATAGGCGATCGACATTTTCGGCCGTAGAGAGCTTCAAACGGTGCAGCTTTGATACTAGTGTGATAACTGTTATTGTAGGAAAACTCCACCAAAGGTAGGTGTCTATCCCAACCTTTCCCAAAATCAATCACACAAGCACGTAGCATGTCCTCCAAGGTTTGGATGGTTCTCTTACTTTGACCATCCGTCTGCGGGTGATAAGCCTACTCCATATCTAATTGATACCTAGAGCTTTGTTCGAAACGATTTCCGAAATGAGTGTAAACTTACTATCTCGATGAGAAAATCGAAACTGGCACACCATGTCTTGAGACTACTTTCTTCAAGTATTGTCTCGTTAACTTCTCATTGGTCGGTTTCCTTCATTGGTAAGAAATGAGCAGACTTTGTGAGTCGGTTAACAATTACCCAAATTGTATCTTGACCAGACGGCGTCTTTGGTAACTTAGTAACGAATACATAGTAATGTTTTCCCACTTCTACACTGGGATCACAGATTGAACCAACAAATCGGATGGTTTTTAGAATTCGGTCTTGACTTTGGCACAGGTCAAACATTTACTAACGTAGGTGGTAATCTCAGCTTTCATATTCGGCCACCAATACAGTTTCTTTAAGTCTTGGTACATCTTGTCCGATCCAGGATGAATTGAATATTTTGACTTATGCGATTCATGCATAATCAACTCTCTTAAGTTATCAAAACAGGGTATCCAACTTCTATTCCTCAAACATAACGTTCCATCAACACGGGGTTCAAGATCCTTAATCATACCACCCAAATCTTTGGTTCCATAATTCTCTTCCTTTCTCGCCTCAACCTGAGTGTTTAAATTTACACGGGAAGGTTCAGACCAATCGTCAAAACCAAAGCTCGAACTCGTATAGCTTAATCCTTCTTTTCGGCTCAAGGCATCCGCCACCACGTTCGTGTTTCCCGAATGATAACGAATTTCACAGTCGTAGTCGTTCAACAGCTCTAACCATCTACGTTGTCTCATGTTCAACTCTTTCTGATCTAAAATATGTTGCAAACTCTTATGATCAGTAAACACAATGCATTTCGTGTCGTACAAATAATGTCTCCACATTTTGAGAGCAAACACTACAGCTCCAAGCTCTAAGTCATGTGTAGTGTAATTCTTCCCATGAATCTTAAGTTGGCGTGACGCGTAGGCTATGACTTTCTCCCTTTGCATCAAAACCGCGCTCAACCCTTTACGAGAAGCATCACAGTAAACCACGAAGTTTTCACTACCTTTGGGTAAATCCAAGATCGGTGCACTACATAATTTTTGCTTCAACAGTTGAAATACAGCTTCTGCCTTTTCATCCAATCAAACTTCACATTCTTCTGAGTCAGCTTCGTCATAGGTTTGGTGATCTTTAAGAAACATTCGATAAATCATCGGTAATAGCCAGCAAGACCTAGAAATTGACAATTCTCAAATATAAACGATTAAGTAACAATTCTTTGCAATAACTATACAAAATGGGTTAATAACATGGGTTAAATGATGCTATAAAATAGACGTTATTTGATGTCATCAACAGCCAAAATTCACACTTTGAAAACTTGGCGTACAATTCTTCCTTCTTAAGCAACTCCAAAATTAACTTAAGATGTTCCGCGTTTTCATCCTTTCTCTTGGAGTAGATCAAGAAGTCATCAATAAAAACAATGACGAATTTATCTAGATATGGCTTGCACACCCGATTCATCAGATCCATGAATACTGCCGGTGCGTTGGTCAGTCCAAACGACATCACTTGAAACTCATAGTGACCGTAGCGTGTCCTAAACGCTGTCTTTAGAATGTCTTCCTCCCGAACTCTGAGTTGGTGATAACCAGATCTCAGGTCGATCTTAGAGTAGACTCTTGACCCTTGAAACTGATCAAACAAGTCGTCGATCCTCAGAAGTGGATATCGATTCTTCACAGTCAGCTTGTTCAGTTCACGGTAATTGATACACATCTGAAAAGATCCATCTTTCTTTTTGAAAAATAAGACCGGGGCTCCCCAGGGTGAGGAACTCAGTCTTATAAACCCTTTGTCAGAAAGTTCTTGTAGCTGAGTAGACAATTCTTGCAGTTCCATCGGTGCTAATCTATACGGGGCGCGTGCCACAGGAGCAGCACCAGGAACTAAGTCGATTTGGAATTCGACTTGTCGCGATGGTGGTAATCCAGGAAGCCTTTTTGGAAATACCTCCGGAAAGTCCCGTACAGTCGGCACATCCTCAAGTCGCTTCTCCTCCGACTTGTCTTCGGTTTCCTTCTTCGTAATTTATGCCAGAAAAATTAGGCAACCTTTCTTAATATACTTCTGAGTCTTAGTGCACGATATAATGCTCAACTTTGACTTCTTTCTTCTGTCATTCCTATCACATTGAACTATCAGAATTTCGTCTCCATTGGGAATCCGTACAATCTTTTCATCACACACAATCACCGCATGATGGTTCGCTAACCAATCCATGCCGATGATGACGTCAAAACTACCAAGTTCTACTGACATTAGGTCAATATTGAATAGGTTACCTGGTAATCCTAACGTACAACCTCTAAGTACGGTATTAGTTTCAGAGATTCTTTCATCGGATAATTCGACAGCATAGCTAACGTCTAAAGTATCAAGGGTTATATCAAGCAAGGTACTAAAAGTAGTCGACACAAAACTTCGATCGGCGCCTGAATCAAATAATACAGAAGCATAATGGTTGTTGAGAAGAAACGTACCCGTGATGATGTTTGAGTCGGGGTTAGCGTCTCCTCCACCTAGCACATATGCTTTTCCTCTTGCTTCACCAACACCATTCGTGTTTCTAGTTTTGTTTCCACGGTTTTGATCTTTCAACTTAGGGTAATCACTCCTGTAGTGTCCTTGCCTTCCACACTCGAAACAAGTTAGAACTCTCTGATTCACTACTTGACCTCTCTGATTGGAAGTAGTGGAATCTGCCGCCTTACAGTCCTGACTTAAATGCCCAACCTTTTTGCACTTCCCACATCTCACAGTGCATGGCCCTTTATGATGAAATTTACACTTGTTGCAGAGAGGTAGCGGTCCATTATACACTCTCCTTTTATTATTGCTAGTCATGTAGGCTCTTGCTACATTCTGACCTCCAATATTCTGTCTTTTGTTTGGTGGTTGCTGACCACGGTTGTCCCTCTGGCTGTTATCAAACTTTCTTTTGTTCTCAGTGTTTTTCATAGCATAACCTTTCAACTTTTGATCCATTAAGTTGTTATCAATTCGAACAGCATCTTGCAGTCTTGTAGGTTCAGCAGCAATTACATTCCCTTGGATGTTATCGGGGAGACCTCCAATGAATTTCTCAACCCAATCCTCCTCCTTGGGGACCATCTTGGTGCACATCATAGTCAACTCTTGAAATCTCTGAGTATAAACAGCCAAATCATTGTTCTTCACGGTTAAATTCCACAGCTCAGATTCCATCTTTTGAATTTTAGTCCTTGGGCAGTACACTTCAGCCATTAGCTTCATGAGCTCTCTCCATGACATGGCAAATGCAGCATCAGTTCCAATAGTCCTCTTATGTGAGTTCCACCAAGTTAGTGTACTGTTTGACAGTGTGCAAGTAGCATACTTGACTTGGTATATCTCTGGACAATTGCTGATATGGAAAACTGTTTCCATCTTCTCAAACTACCTTATCAACCCGACAACTCCTTCTGTTCCCTTGAAGTTGAGTGGTTGACACTTCATGAAGTCTTGGTATGTACACTCTCGAGCAACAGTATAACAACCCGTATTTTTCATCAATGTAATTATCCATCTATTAAATTAGATGCACTGTAATATCCATCTATTAAATTAGATGCACTTTATATACCACCTTTTTACAGGGAAATTTTTGCTTTATCTCATTATGCAACGTAACTTGCATCTCTAAAGTAAACGAGCTCACGCAACCTCTACCAATGCCATATATATATATATATGTTTATATCATGTAAACATCCTAATATGTCAAGTCTATATCTTAATATCATTTTTACCAAGTACATTATCCATTTAACGTACTTTTCAAAACGTTATTTCAAAACAAGCATTAAACGTTAACGTTTACATCTAAACCCTAATTATATGTAATGTATACATATAAAATAAATGTACAAGCCTCTAAAGCATGTGTACAAGTATCAATACACAACATTTGAATATCTTTTCCCTCCTGAATCAAGTTACAACTTTTTAAAGCATAATGTATAAACTAGTCATGCCTAAAAACCTAATTAGGTCATTTAAGCTCCTAAATCATGTTTAAACTTTACGACCACTTTAGCACAAGGTACAAGCACTTAATGCATAACTTCTAAACCCTAAATCTAAACCCCAATTCGTCCTAAAACCCAACCTAAACCCTAAATGAAACCCTAAAACCCTAATTTCACTTTAAACCTAAAACTAAACCCTAAACCTTTAAAAAACTAAAAAACTTAATCCTAAACCCTAAACCTTAATCCTAACACTAATCCTAAACCTTAAACTATCACTAATCCTAACCTTAATCCATATTTAAAAACCCAAAAACCCTAACTCGAAATAAAATGAACCTGACACCCCTTTTTATCCATTTTTAAGCCATATTTAGCCAAGCTAGCATCCTACCACCTATATGACATCACCACCACATCACTAAGCAGCCTACCAAGCACCTTATTTACCTCCTTTGGCCACCAAGTTTGTCTCATCACCTCCTTGTCACTCCATAATAGCCGAACCCCCCAACCTTCCACCTTGCATTGCTACACCTCTATAGCCCTTAATACTTATTCCTAACTGCTATTATTCATCTATCTACAACACTTGGACACCACACCAAGGAAACTTAGGCACAAAGGCTCATTCGAGCCCTATAAATAGCCGAGATCCCCAAACCATTCAAACACACCTCAAAACTTAATATAAATAACAATGGAGTCTTAAAGCAGATCAAGAAGGATCAAGAGAAAAACCAAAACGAAGGATCAAGTGAAGTCCCTAAGCTCATAATAGAAGCCAAGAATCAAGAAAAATGAGCCCTTGAAGTCGTTACTAGGTGTACGAACCCGAAAAACCCCATTTTGACCCATTTTAGCTCAAGTAAGCTCAAAGTCTTGTTCAATAAGCTTATAATCTAGAATTAGAATGTTCATTAATACTCTTAAGATAATATATATGAACTCTTGTCGAACAGTGATACAATATTTCCATATATTAATAAATCAAAGTAATACGAATTTGAAATACTTCAAAACTTTGTATTTGGTAGTGTGATTCTGAACACATATTACCTCAGGTTGCGTGGCGAGCGTGATGCAAACGAGGCCGTTACTTTCACTTGACATACTTTTGCCATCAATCAGATTTCCCCTGTTAAGGTGAGTTCATAGCTTCGCATTTTAAATCTTTTAATGTTTTCATAAACCTATGAGGGGGATACATGCTATAAACCATGAATATGAGTGTTTTTCCAACTGTATGCTATCTTGATATATTATTGCCTAAGTCCTTACTTTTGCCATTAAGACCCAACTATCATGAACCGTTAATTATTTTTTGGAGTAAGCGTGAATGCTGTGAATAGATCTATTTGGGACTAAACTCCCCCGTTGGTGTACCTATACTTTTTGGTAACCAAACGCACTTTATTTGAATCACTATGCGGGTGTTTGGCAAAGGCACCAATTGGGGCAACTTCTTATGATTATTGATTATCTCAAGGTCTCGGTGTCATGAGCTTAGGTCCCTAATACACTTTTTTATAATAATTGTACTTATTGCAATAACTCATTTGGTTTAGTTCCAATAGCTTCACCAAGTCTTTCACTTTTTCATGATGACCCATATATGAAGGTCATGCATGCATACTATGCTAAAGAATTACCTATTCCACCACCAACTATTGTGCCTCCATCTTCAATGCTATCTTCAATGTTTAATCCTCAAGAATTCTTTCTTCCTAAGGAATTATTGCCACTTAAGAAACGAGGTCGTGACCGATCATCCTCCTCTACTTCTAACCTACCTCAAGCATTTAAGATAGGAGAAAGCTCTCGTAAGACAAGTCTAGAACGTCATAAAGGGAAAATTGAGGAAATTTTGAATCACCTAGATGAACTCTCTCTTGACCGCATTGAGCACATAGAAGACAAGATAGAAGGTCTTGGAAATGGCCGGGTGATCATACAACAAGATTTTGACAATCTGGAAGCTGAACTCTGAGAGTCTCGTACTCAAATTGCTACTCTTCAAAGAAAGTAATTGGGAAATAAAGGTAAAGTTTGCTATGGGAAAACACTGATTCAGTTTGCTCAAACCAGCGGATAAGTCCGCCAGCTCCTTCTGAACCTTTGAAGTTGAAAGGTTGGCAGCTCATGAACTCTTTGTAGCTACATTGTCTTGCTACAGGAGCTTCTCTTCCTCCGGGGTTCCTATTGGTATTGTCAGCATTTGCCATTGTTGCAGCTTGTGCTTCCAGGGCTGCAGTAACACTGTTAGCAATTAGTTTCCTGATGGCAGCTTGAGTCATGGCTGGTGCTTCAAATGTTGACATCCTTTTAGGTGGCATTCTATCAACATAAGATAACACGTAATAAGAATGATATCACAAGTCTTAAAATGCAATGCTTATTTTTGAACTTTAAGCATTTTTAACAATAGTGATATTGAAATCATAGATACTTATTTGATATGGATTCTAACAAGCATCTAACTTATTAGTTTATTTTCTAGGGGGTAAGATTCATAATGATGAAGACGGAGATGAAATATAGGACACATGATGAATATAAAACGGGATCACCATTGTATTATATCATGAACAACTTGCATTTGTTATTTCATAGTCAAAATTTGACTAGTGTTGTTATTTATACCACACATCCCGTGGCCAGGTTCTAACAAAAAGCTATAACTAGTATCTAATCTAGTAGTCTGATGGTCCTTCCTGGCTGTTCTTGTATTCATAGATTGTATTCAGAAGACTTTCCTTGTCTGCTTGGTAATGAACCTAGATATCTTCGATGATTTGTTCTAGATTAGCAATCTTGAAGTGAGCCAGAGAAATCTTGCTGTTATTTCCTAATTGCTTTCTTATAAGTTTAGTAATTTGAGCACGAGCCTTTTGGAGTTCAGCTTCCAGATTGTCAAAATCTTGTTGTATGATCACCCGACCTTTTCCAAGACCTATACCTTTTCGTCCTCTTACTCTGTGATGTGTTAATGCGGTATCGAGACAGAGCGCGCCATCTAGGCACATTGATTCCCTCGAAATTTCATCAACATTGAACCCTTGTACATTCCAGGACATTGCTCTTACGAGAAGGGCTATTTCTACTTTCTCAAATGCTCGAGGCTAGGGCAGAAGTAAAGGAGGATGATCGGTCACGGCCTCGTTTCTTATGTGGCAATAATTCCTCAGGAAGAAAGAATTCTTGAGAATTAAACATTAGAGATAGCATTGAAGATGGAGGCATAATAGTTGGCGGTGGAATATGTGATTTTTCAGCATAATATGCATGCATGACATTCATATAGGGGGGGTCATCATGAAAAAGTGAAAGAGTTGGTGAAGCTATTGGAACTAAACCAAATGAGTTATTGAAGAGTTGAATAGTTTTTCCTGGTTGAAGTGGGACTTAGTCCGGGGAAGCCATGCATATAGTCACAGAATGTTGAGGCAGAATGCTCCTCATTATCATGAAGTGGAGAGGTTGGGATGAAAGACATCAGTCTATTAATATACCACAGTGGTAAATAACATAAAGTTATTTATATAATAGTATAATAGTTATGTATCTTCACATACTATTTCGGAAATGTAGTGGCACGGAGGACTTTCTTGGATGGAAAAAGAAAAGTAGTTATAGTTAAGGTTTCAACCTTGTTTCTATATAAAAGCTTGGTCTGATTCCAATCTAAACAACACCATTTTGACTTATATAGCAGAGGAGCATTTTTGACATATAGCAGCGGAAGCTAATCTGGGGTATTATTTCATAGTACAACAGTCATAATCATAGAAAACGACTCAAAAGAGACGTTTTTAAAAGATAAGTTATCATTCATTATTTCATCAGAGTTTTTACAAACAGAGGTCTCAAAAATCTACATGAAAACATAAAGTTTAAATGATAACAGTTTAGCCATCTTCAAGTCCGTGCCACTCCGTGCCATAAGGTGCTCAGTTACCTGAGATAAACATGCTAAAAAGGTCAACACAATGGTTGAGTGATATTCATAGGTTTATAGTAAACAGTTTGAATACAAGTTCAATAGTGGGTTACGTTGTTATACACCCATAAGTGTAATAATTGCAATGAGTACAATTATTATAGAAAACAGTATTATTGCCCGAAGCTCATGCATCGAGACCTTGAGATAATCAATAATCACAATAAGTTGCCCCAACGGGTGCCTTTGCCAAACACCCGCATAGTGTTTCAAATGAAGTGCGTTTGGTTACCAGAAAGTATAGGTACACCAACGGGGAAGCTCAGTCCTAAATAGATCTATTCACAGCATTCACGCTTACTCCGAAAAGTAATTAACGGTTCATGATAGTGGGGTCTTAATGGCAAAAGTAAGGACTTAGGCAATAATATATCAGGATAGCATACAGTTGGAAAAATACTCATATTCATGGTTTATAGCATGTATCCCCCTCGCGGGTTTATGAAAACATTAGAAGATTTAAAATGCGAGGCTATGAACTCACCTTAACAGGGGAAATCTGATTGATAGCAAAAGTATATCAAGTGAAAGTAACAGCTACGTCACGCAACCTGGGGTAATATGTCAAGTCTTAGTGTGATGGTTTATGTTTCAAAACTTCATAAAGTTTAACGTATTACTTTGATTTATTAATTTATGGAAATATTGTATCACTGTTCGGGCTATCATAATCCAGAGGCCATGTAGTATCGTTTGAGGAGTCAGGGCACTTTAAATCGTAAACCCAGCAAACTCGTCAAAACAAATACCCAAATGGAACCCCTCACATGAAATTCCCTAGTAACGTGATACGATAAGATTTTAAGTTTCTTCAAAAGCTAGTCGATGATAAGTTACGTTAATTATATAACGTAATTGTTTTATAATGCGTCGATCGTTGATTAATAACGATAATTGTGTCGGGTTTTAATAAAATCGAGTCTTATAATATTAATATATATTTTTATAATTTATATAAAAATATTATATTTTATATTTTTAAGTTTGCAAAAATGGCAATATATACCCTCGATTTATAAACTTTTACAAGTTTAGTCCTTTATATATAAAGTATATATAATTTAAACCTTTAACTTTGAAACTTGGCAAGATAGGTCCTTATAGTTATAACTTTAGAAAAATGACATTTTCAGCCCCTCTAGTTATAAATTTCAGAAAGTTACGATATATACCCCTTGCATGGAAATAATTTACAAATCAAGTCCAAAAAGCCATGCAAGCTTATTTTAGGATTCCAAATGATATTTGCAGGTTATAGCTTATTAGAATAAGTAAAACTAAGATGTTTTAACGTAACAAAAGTTTAGAAAAAGGATTCATTAGCTCGAAAATCAAAATGGGTCATTTTTAGGGTTTTAATAAAAAACACATGGGTTTGAGGATTCAAGGCTTCAAAAAAGAGTTTATATATGATCTTAAGAGAATTATGAACATTCTAAAGTAGATTATGAGCTTATTGAACAAGATTATAAGCTTACTTGAGCTAAAATTGGGTCAAAATATGATTTTTAGGTTTGTACGCCTGGAAACGCCTTCAATGGCTTCTTTATCTTGATTCTTGGCTTCTATTCTGATCTTAGGGACCTTTTACTTCTTCCTTGGCTTCGTTACTTCTGCTAGAACTTGGTTAGAACTTAGATTTAAGGGGGAAAAGAGTTGTGAGGATGAAATGAAAGTGTATGTGTGTGTTCGGCTTATATAGGGCTCAAATGACTTAGGGGCCAAGTTTTCTTAGAGTAGGCACCAAGATTACTTGGTGTGGTGGCCAATGGCTATCATGGTGACTAATAGAAAGCTAAGGTGAGGTGTAGGGAGGTGGTGATGGTTTAAAAATCAAAGATGGTGACAAGTAGCTTACTTAGTATGCAACTTGTGGTAGTAGCTTACAAAGATGTGATGGAGGTGCTTGTAAGGTGCTGGAGTGATGGTGATGTGGTGGTGAAGTCATGGTGATGAAGGTGGTGGTGAGTTATGGAGGAGCTTGAGGTGTTTATTTAGTTTATACATGGCTATTTTTGGACAGCCAACATCAGTCCTTGTAATTTGGTTGCCATTTACAAACCGTAATTCTGATCAACCTCAAACCAGTAAGCATGGTTAGATATTTGAGTCCTCTACAACTTTTAGTTTTACATATTCGGGGGTTACTATATAAAAATCTAGAGATAATATCCATTTACTACAGGTGTGCAGAGTTTGCACACCTTTACCATTTTGACTATAACACCCCGATTCGACGTCAGATGAATTAGTTACAGCAGAAGTAAGGAAGCCAAGGAAGAAGTAGAAGGTCCCTAAGATCAAAATAGAAGCCAAGAATCAAGAGAAAGAAGCCATTGAAGGCGTTTCTAGGCGTACAAACCTTAAAACCCCATTTCAACCCATTTTAGATAAAGTAAGCTTATAATCTTGTTCAATAAGCTCATAATCTGCTTTAGAATGTTCATAATACTCTTAACATCATATATAAATATCATTTGGAATCCTAAAATAAGCTTGCATAGCTTTTTGGACTTGATTTGTAAATTATTTCCATGCAATGGGTATATATCGTAACTTTCTGTAAATTATAACTAGAGGGATTGAAAATGTCATTTTTCTCAAGTTATAACTATAAGGACCTATCTTGCCAAATTTCAAAGTTAAAGGTTTAAATTATATACACTTTATATATAAAGGACTAAACTTGTAAAAGTTTATAAATCGAGGGTATATATTGCCATTTTTGCAAACTTAAAAATATAAAATATAATATTTTTATATAAATTATAAAAATATATATTAATATTATAAGACTTGATTTTATTAAAACCCGACACATTTATCATTATTAATCATCGATCGACGCATTATAAAACAATTACGTTATATATTTAACGTAACTTATCATCGACTAGCTTTTGAAGAAACTTAAAATCTTATCGTATCACGTTACTAGGGAATTTCATGTGAGGGGTTTCATTTGGGTATACGTTTTGACGAGTTTGCTGGATTTACGATTTAAAGTGTCCTGGCTCCTCAAACGTTTACTGCATGACCTCTGAATTATGATAGCCCGAACAGTGATACAATATTTCCATAAATTAATAAGTCAAAGTAAGATGTATGTTAAACTTTATAAAGTTTTGAAAACATAAACAATCACACTAAGACTTGACATATTACCCTCAGGTTACGTGACGAGGCCGTTACTTTCATTTCATATACTTTTGCCATCAATCAGATTTCCCTGTTAAGGTGAGTTCATAGCCTCGCATTTCAATCTTTTGAATGTTTTATAAACCCGCGAGGGGGATACATGCTTAATTGTTTTTAATATACACAAGTACTTAAAACCGATATTGTGAGTTCATAGCCTCGCATTTCAATCTTTTGAATGTTTTATAAACCCGCAAGGGGGATACATGCTTAATTATTTTTAATATACACAAGAACTTAAAACCAATATTGTGAGTTCATAGCCTCACATTTTAAATCTTTTGAATATTTATAAACTAGTGAGGGGGATACATGCTTAAACCATGAATGCAAGTGTTTTTCCAACTGTATGCCAGATACATTATTGCCTAAGTACCTTTACTGCCAATATTTCTTAATCCTGAACCATTAGTCACTTGCAAGTGAAAGTGAATATTACGAATAGATCTATCGAGGTGTGACGACTCCCGTTGGTGTACCTATACTTTCTGGTAACAATAGCACTATATTTGATTATAATGGGTAACTTTGGTAAGTTACCTTTCCACAAGGACATTTGTTCCTCAACCAATGTCACTACAGTGATTTTTATGTTAACATATTGATATCATGAGCTTATGGCAATAATATTGTTTTTCCATAATAATTGTATATGCAATTGTTACAAACTATGGATGTATAACAACATAACCCACTATGACTTGTATTCAAACTATTTATCATAAACCTATGAATTTCACTCAACCATTGTGTTGACCCTTTTAGCATGTTTATCTCAGGTAATTGAGCAACCTATGACATGGAGTGGCATTAGACTTGAAGATGGCTAAACTGTTATCATTAAAACTTTAAGTTTTCATGTAGTTCATGCATTTTTGAATGTAGCAAATCTATAAGTACTCGGGCTACTGTTGCGCACCTGAAATTAAATCGATTTGAAAATTCTAGCATAGCGAAGTAGGGGAGGGCCAAGTAGATCTTCAGGAAAAACTTCCTAGGAATTCTCTGAAACTGTATTGACCTTCCAGTCATTTTTCATCAGTATCTTCTCCATATATCTTGAGCTATGAAAACTTGACATCCCCATTGATATAACCTTTGTTTTTATAAACAGATATGAGGGCTTAATCGAGTAACTTGATCACCTCAGGATGATTTTAGTTTTACCATCGATTGGGATGTGGACTACTTTCCGTCACAGATGATTTCAAGCATGATACATTGGATAACCAATCCATACCTATTGACAAACGTCGGAAAACTACCTAGTTTTTAATCGGCATAAAGATCAATTTTGAAAGGTTGGTTTACAAGTCAGAGTTTCACCCTGAATAACGGTATTATAAATAGCGAGTATAACGGGATTATAAATGTATTATATCATAAGAACAACTTACCTTCATCACTTACATATTAAAATTGACAAGGTGTTTTATTTATACCACACATCTCGTAGTTAGTTCTAACAAAAACTATAACTATAATCAAATCTAGTAGTCCAAGGGTCCCTTTGTTTTCTGTAGTTCCTGGTCTTATGGCCCACTTGTTTACAAGTCTGACATCTGACGTACAAGACCTGTGTGATGTAGATGCATCTCTTACGAAACCAGATGGTGACCCAACAAACGCCATGTTTTTCCAGTTGGGGGTAGCAGTAGAGGCCCCCTGAAGGTTCCTTCGCTTCTATTATGTTGTTGGTGTGATCATTGTTTTGTTATGGTCATATTTGGTAATTGTTTGTTAGTTGAAGGTTCTTCTATCATCAAACCTTTCGTTTCTGTGATCATGGTTTCACCTGCCCAGAATTGTGCCTTGTTACATGTTACCATTTAACCCTGGGTATTTATGTTTAAAGGCTTCCTCCAAAGTTGAGGCATTAAGCGGTAACATTCCTTCTATACTTCTCGGGTAGTCCTTCTCTCGATGAAAGCTTCCATGAGTTTCTCGGTGTTTGGCACCATGTTTGGGCATAAGACTACTAATTCCTGGAATCTTCTAATGTAAGTTTTAAGATCATCTCCTTTACATCAGATTGTAAAATTTCATCTTCATTTCCTAACATCAGTCGATGACAATACTTATTTGGTTAAGAGCCTTTTCAAATCAGTCCAAGTGAATCTTAATGCTTGTTCTATCCAATAGGTTTGGGCGTAACGCATTCCACCAGGACAAGGCAATCATCATTCAGGGTATCCATAGCAAATGTCACTAGTTTGTTTTACCTCGGCAACAATTTGCTTACGAGAAAAAAACTATACGATCCTTCAAACCAGCGAATGAGGCCAACTGCTCCTTCCGTACCATTGAATTAGAAAGGTTAACAGCTTATGAACTCTTTATAGTTTCCTATTTTTGTTACAGGAGTTCTAGTAGGTCCGGTGTTCCTGTTGGGATTACTAGTACTTGCCATTGTTGCAGCTTGTGCTTACAGAGTCGCGGCAACACTGTTAGCAACTAGTTTCTTAATGGTAGCCTGAGTTATGGGTGGTGCTGCAAATGTTGATGTCCTCTTGGGAGCCATTCTATCAACATTTACAAGACAACACAAAATAAGAATGATATCACAAGTCATTGTCAAAATATCATTACATAGTGGTATGAACTCATTTTGACATATTTATGGATTCTTATTTTGAATAAAGTTCTAACAAAGTAATACACATCCTTTGGTATTACATTGCAGGATATAACGGAAAAATTTTGGAATTTAAGATTTCCAGGAATGAACACTTAAACAAGTATCTGACTCATTAGATTCCTCGGGGACTGGTTCACTTCCCAGTGGTCGTGGTATGATCCATAATGAGTTATCTAACTCTGCGAAGATAGACTCATCAAAGGGGTAATCTTGTGTAGTTGACCTAACCGGTGATGAAGATCCTACTGATGAAGATGGAGATATTAGAATGGGTGATTCAATAGGAGTCTCAGTGTCTTTAGGTGGTGGAATCTCTTCGTTAGGAAAGAAATCTCAAGAATCAAATATTGGTGGTAGTGATAACACTAGAGATGGAGGCACGACAGTTGGGGTGGAATAGTAACAAATGGTGGACGATGGCAATCATATGCTTGCATACTTTATATAGGTGTCCATTATGAAAAAGTAAAATAGTTGGTGAAGCTATTTGAAACTAAAACCAGCTGAATTATTTGAAGATCAGAAGAAGTATTTCCCGTGACAGCTGGGAAATATTTCCGGGGAACCGGATATAGTCTGAAAGATAGAGGAAAAAGCATCCTCAATATCGGAAGAAATGGTGTAGTGAGAAGACCTTGAACAGACTTCTGTTAACAACCCAGCTGTAAATAACATATATTCTCTTATTGGGCCCTGAGCCTAATAAGCTCAAAAGAATTATAGATAAGCTAGAAATAAGTCCATAAGCTAGGAAATCAAATATGTCACTAATAAGTTAGGAAAATAAGCAAAAAGAATAAGCTATGGCCAATAAGGCAAATAAGCTATAACACCCCCATTTTTGATATATAGCAGCGGAAGCTAATCTGGGGTATTACTTCATTGATCAATAGACATAATCATAGAAAACGACTCATAAAAAGACATTTTAGAAAATGTAGTTATCATTCAATATAATCAGAGTTTTACAAAAATAGAGGTCCCAAAATCTACATGAAAACATAAAGTTTTAATGATAACAAGTTTGGACGTCTTCAAGTCCAATGCCACTCCGTGCTATAGGTTGTTCAATTACCTGAGATAAACATGCTAAAAGGGTTAACACAAAGGTTTAGTGAAATTTATAGGTTTATGATAAATAGTTGAATATAAGTCATCATAGACAATGGGTTACGTTGTTATACACCCATAAATAGTAATAATCGAATACAAGTTATCATAAGTGTTAATAATTGCAACACATACAATTATCATGAAAAATAGTATTATTGCCCTAAGCTCATGATATCAATACGTTAACATGGAAATCACCGTAGTGACATTGGTTGAGGAACAAATATCCCCGTGGAAAGGTAACTTGCCAAGGTTACCCATTAAGTCAAATATAGTGCTATTGGTACCAAAAGTATAGGCACACCAACGGGAGTTATCACACCTAGATAGATCTATCCACAATATTCGCGTTCACTCGCAAGTGACAAATGGTTCATGATTAAGAAATATTGGCAGTGGAAGGTACTTAGGCAATAACATATCTAGATAGCATACAGTTGGAAAAACACTTGCATTCATGGTTTAAGTAACTATCCTCCTTGTGGGTTTATAAAACATTCAAAAGATTGAAATGCAAGGCTATGAACTCACCTTAACAGGGAAATCTGATTGATGACAAAAGTATATGAAATGAAATTAACAGCCTCGTCACGTAATAACCTGAGGGTAATATGTTAAGTCTTTGTATGATTGTTTATTTTTTCAAAACTTTATAAAGTTTAACATACATCTTACTTTGACTTATTAATTTATGGAAATATTGTATCACTGTTCGGGCTATCATAATTCAGAGGTCATGCAATAAACGTTTGCGGAGCCAGACACTTTAAATCATAAATCCAGCAAACTCGTCAAAATGTATACCCAAATGAAACCCCTCACATGAAATTCCCTAGTAACGTGATACGATAAGATTTTAAGTTTCTTCAAAAGCTAGTCGATGATAAGTTACATTAAATATATAACGTAATTGTTTTATAATGCGTCGATCGATGATTAATAATGATAAATGTGTCAGGTTTTAATAAAATCAAGTCTTATAATATTAATATATATTTTTATAACTAATATAAAAATATTTCATTTTATACCTTTAAGAATGCAAAAATGGCAATATATACCCTTTGTTTATAAACTTTTACAAGTTTAGTCCTTTATAATAAGTATATATACATTAAAACTTTAACTTTGAAACTTGGCAAGATAGGTCCTTATAGTTATAACGTTAGGAATATGACATTTTTAGCCCCTCTAGTTATAATTTCTAAAATATTTACAATATAAACCCCTTGCATGGGATTTATTTGCAAAACAAGTCTAATAATATGTGAAAAATCACATATCCATTTTATATAAAAGATGACCCTAAAAAGATGAAATAATGTAAATTATGCTTGTGCATTGTGTATTTTGTCTTTTGTGATGTGTAGGTGCGGATATTTTAAATATCACATGAAGAAGGCCAAAATGGGACAAAAACAAACACGAGATGGAAAGAGTATGAAAAGTTGAAGCCGAAGGCGTACCCATACTCTACGGACCAACCCAGGCCCACTTAACTGGGCCAGGTCAGCCCAAATCCTAATATAAATAAATCATAAGCCCTTTATCACACTTAAACCCCTTTAGTATAACCTTTGGCCCAAACTAAACCGAGCCCAAAATCCTAATACCAACAGCCCAAGTCAACTCCCATTTGTCTTGGTCAAAAATATAAGAACGGGTCAAATAGTTAATTTTACTATTCCCCTTTCTTTTTCCCTCTCTTTTTTACCATTGACGACACAGGGTAAATTCTAGCCAAATCACTCGCTTGCAATTGTTTCTAGAAGGCTCAGACTGACACACTCTGACAACCTACTTATCCACGCTGGCAATCCCTGAGCTAGAAAAATAGCTAAGAGAGGTGGGGGTTGTGGTGTGGCCGTGGCTTAGCAAAGGATGACAAGGAGGTGTTATGTTATACTATGTGTGGCCAAGGGAGGTGATTGAGTCATGGGGTTGGTTGCATGAGATGACTAATAAAGCTATCAAGGAATGTTTGACCATGTGTGGTGCTTTGCTAGGTTGGTTTCAAAATGGGTCAAAAAATGAAATAAAGGGGTGCGGGTTTTGGTTTAGGTTTTCAGCTTAGTTTTAGGGTTTATAAATCGATTAGGTTATCAGATTAAGGATAATTATGGTTTAGATTAGTTTTAGGACTTAGATTAAGGGTAGGATTAGATTTAAGGTTTAGTTTTAAGGTTTAGGGCTTAGTTTTAGGTTTAAAATGAAATTAGGGTTTTAGGGTTTCGTTTAGGGTATAGGGTTTTAGATGACTTAGGGTTTAGGTTTAGGATTTAGGAGTCATGCATTATGTGCTTGTACCTTGTGCTAAAGCGGTAGTAAGAAACTAGAATGAATTTAGAGGTAAAATGACCTAGTTTGACTTTCTTGCATTATTGACTTGTACATTGAGTTTTAGAAAGTTGTAACTTGATTTAGGAGGGAAAA
>BQNB010098797.1:0-25075 GCA_026074375.1 Tanacetum coccineum
ATATCCATCGGAGGTTGACTCGCATATATGATGAAAAGTCGTAGGGAGTGCGTTATTATATACTTCTGCAATCTATAATCCGTTTAACCACACATTTCTGCATGTACGTAAAATACCTGAATGCTTTTACTGACTTGTTATTGACTTAGTGACACTTCTTGTGAACTAGTTAGCTAAGAACACTATTGAATTGTGCCATTTTTAGGAGTGTCTATTATTTAAACTAAATATGACCATTTATAGATTTATCTGGTTCATAAGGGAAATTAAAAGAGATATAGGAGAACATTAGCATTACTCTGTTGATAATCAGCCCCTTCCCCACCCCCGAACCCATGCCCACAAACACCAATCAAAACGGCAAGATGGGTTTCAATGATTTTGTATATTAAAGGAAGGAAACTGAATACAATCTCATACTGTTACAAGATAACCTATTTATACTAAAAGAGTAAACTAATACAGGTAAATAAATGTGGTTGTGCATGTGCCACTACTCCTACAAAACATGAAACCAACAAAGGAATAGGACACTTCCATATTACTTGGTCAAGTTGTGGACTACCCACGTGACCCCTGAACTGACTTGACTTTTCCAACTCCTTGCAACACTAATAACGTTCACATGCAATATTGCTGACCCGAGACCCATAAGCTACCGAACCGTAACCCGGTATATAAACGATTAACCCAACAATCACCCCCTTAATCGTTTATATCACCACACCTTTCACTCACAGCAGAACTTAATTACGTTCTTTCGAGCAGTCTCAATTGACCTTTCCCGGTCTCTGCTCATGATCATGTGATCATAATCACGGACACGGTCTTTTTCTTAGTTCTACGGTCTCACGTCGGAACCCACTTTCCTGCCACGATCATCATGATCATTCTTTCTTCTCTTGCTTTCTGCTCGTCTTCCTTGCCCTTCCTGCTCGTCAATTTTTTTTCTACTTGCTGTCTTTCTCGTTCTTGCTAATCGATGCTTGCTCATCGGTTCTTACTTGTCGACCCTTGCTTGCCGACTCTTGCTTGACGACTCTTGCTTGCCGACTCTTGCTTGCCGACTCTTGCTTGTCGACTCTTGCTTGCCGACTCTTGCTTACGATTGTTTCTTGTTTGCTACTTGCTACAAACATTTCTACTTGCTATGGTTGTCTTACCTGCCACTTGCTACAGATTATGTGACAACATTCTTGCTTGCTAACTTGCCATAACTTTTTTCTTTTCTTTTTCATTCTTCTTGCTGTGATTTCTCTCTACTTTCTTGCCTTCCAAAAACACAATTCTTGCTGCTGCGTTTTCTTGCTACCTTTCTTGGTATGATTTCTTGCTAGTTTCTTTCTATGATTTCTTGCTCGTTTACTGCTTTAAAACAGTCCTTGCTGCTGCGTTGTTATGGTCACCCGCTGTGATAAAAACTTGCTGCTTGCTTTCGTCTTTCGCTGCCTGATTACATGGGTTGCAATCAGACCCTTTCTTTCTTGCTAGACACCAGGCATGAGCCCCTAAGCTCTGATACCACGTGTGGAATTCAGTCCCGTTAACCCGACTACCCAACCCTGCTGAACACCAATCAAAACAGCAATATGGGTTTTCAATGCTTTTGTATATTAAAGGAAGGAAACTGAATACCTACAATAACGGGTTGTGCATGTGCCAATTACTCCTTAAAAACAGGAAAAACAAAGGAATAGGACACTTCCATATTACTTGGTCAAGTTGTGGACCACGTGACCCCTGAACTGACTTGACTTTTCCAACTCCATGCAACACTCATAACGTTCACATGCAATACTCCTGACCCGAGACCCATAAGCTACCGAACCGTGACCCGGTATATAAACGATTAACCCAACAAATCACCCCTTATGTTTATATCCCACACTTTCACTCACAGCAGAACTTAATTTACGTTCTTCGAGCAGTCTCGATTGACTTTCCCGGTCTCTGCTCATGATTTCACGTGTCATAATCACCGGACACGGTCTTTTTTCTTAGTTCCTCGGTCTCACGTCGGAACCCACTTTCCTGCCACGATCATCATGATCATTCTTTCTTCTCTTGCTTTCTGCTCGTCTTCCTTGCCCTTGCTGCTCGTCATTTTTTTCTACTTGCTGTCTTTCTCGTTCTTGCTACTTGCTAATCGACTCTTGCTTGCCGACTCTTGCTTGTCGAATTTGCTTTCTACGATTGTTTCTTGTTTGTACTTGCTACATACAACACGAAACTCTCTACTTGCTATGGTTGTCTTACCTGCTACTTGCTACAGATTATGTGACAACCTTCCTTGCTTGCTAACTTGCGATAACTTGCTCTTGCTTTCTTTCTTTTGCTGGTATTGCTTGGTTTTTTTTCTTTTCTTTCCCATTCTTCTTGCTGTTATTTCTTTCTACTTTCTTGCTTTCCAAAAACACAGTTCTTGCTATCTGCTGCGTTTTCTTGCTACCTTTCTTGGTATGATTTCTTGCTAGTTTCTTTCTATGATTTCTTGCTCGTTTACTGCTTTAAAACAGTTCTTGCTGATGCCGTTCGCTTTTAGGTCACCCGCCTGTGATAAAAAACTTTGTGCTTGCTTTCGTCTTTCGCTGCAGTAGATTACATGGGTTGCAATAGACCCTTTTTTCTTGCTACACATCAGGTATGAGCCACTAGCTCTGATTCACGTGGATTCAGTCCCGTTTAAACCGACTAACCAACCTGCTGAAAGCCAATCAAATCAGCAATCTTGGGTTTTCAATGATTTGTATATTAAAAAAGGGAAATGAATACGGTAAATAAAGTGGTTGCGCACGTGCCACAATTCTCCTTACAACACAGGAAACCAACAAGGAATAGGGACACTTTTTCTTATTACTTGGTCAAGCTATGGACTACCCACGTGACCCCTGAACTGACTTGACTTTTCCAACTCCATGCAATACTGCTGACCCGAGACCCATAAGCTACCGAACCGTGACCCGGTATATAAACGATTAACCCAACATACGTCTGACTCTTTTGTTAGGGTACCTATCACCTTAGCATTCCAAACCTCATTTAATTAATAGATGTTGGCACTTTTTATATCGCGGTGAAGTACTCCACCTTAAATTCTTTTTCTTATTAATGACTGTAGTGTAGACCAATGCAACACCGACTCATATCTGCAATGTAAGGAGCACCGACCTTTACATGGCCGTCAAGACTTCCTTGTATCTCATAACAAGGATCTTCTCATTATCTTCGCCACTAAATACGAAGAGAGACCAGAGGTTCATGCGTGTAATGCAGAAACTTCATGAACTCTTTGTAACAAGTTCACTACCAACGCTTTCGTTTACATTGATGTCCTCGAAGTTTTTTGTGGCTAATTCTATCTGTTCCAGATGCTAAAACTCCTCCATGAATGCTGCGATCATCTGTTGATTAAATAATAATGACACAAAATTAAATCGGAGTGATATATGTTAGGTCGTATATACAAAGGAGATGGAATGTAACATGATGAAGTTGAGACAACATACAAACATTTATTATTTCAGGCATATAAACTTTGCAAGTACCTAATGAACATGATATGATTTTTCATATTGTTTGCTATAAAGAAGCTACAACTACTTTATTATAAGCCACTTTTTCATGTGCAATAATTTCATTGCATATCATACAAACATAAAAATAAAAAGGAAACATATACAAATATACACACCAAGTATATGAAATCCATTATGGGAATATGGATTAACATGTCTATAGATAGTACTTACGTTTGTAACATGAGCATCAAAGTATCTCGAGATCACATCGATTAAGGAAGTGAGTGTTTTTGTATTTGATGTATGTGTGTTGGGTTGGTCTAGATATATACTAGATAAGATTAGATTTGAGGGATATATAGCTAGATTGGATCTGAAGGGAGGAAGTTGCTGAGAAAATGTCACAATGTTACATCACACCTAACAAAAGTGGTACCAAGATAATTTACAAAGAAAAAATACCGCATGAAATTGCCAAGAAAATGTCACAATGTAACATCACATTAACTTGACTTTTGGGTAGATGAAGAGGTAATCATGTGAACATATAAAAGTTTAGGAGTAAAACTGTCAGAATTTTTATCTTTTACTTACTTTATCCCGTAATAAGCGACATACTTAAAACGGACTTGAGCCGACTAACCTAATTTACCATTGCTCTAGGATGGAAATTTAACTTGATACGAATTCATGTGAAAGGACTACAAGGGTTGAAAACTGTCGTTACAAAGCACAAATCATATACGTAGTACTTTAGGCTATGTTTATCGGTACATGGTGGCAACCGGTTGGAGGATAAAGTATTAATATTAAATTGGAAGTACATAAAAAAGAGTGAAAGAAACATCCGACCGGTTCATGTGATGACCTTTAAATCTGACATCCAACCCTTCCACATTTACCCAAAAAACAAAACTGCACTCTTATAAATAGGCATATTCATTTACCCAAAGAAGATGCATATTTAGTGAGATTGGTTGAGTTGGGTTTGGTTGTTGATAAATGGTAAAAAAGTTAAGATTGGTTGTATGTATTGGTTGTGTAGGTAGAAGAATAAGAAAATAATATATTAATGGAAGATTGGGTTGTGTTAGAAAGTGACTTAAACTCTAAGGGGCGTTTGGTAAATTTGTGTGACTTGGCCACCAAGTTTGTTTAGCCTATAAATAGGGATTGATGGGTTTAGTTTTCTTTGTACCTTTGAATATTTGTTTAGTACCTTAAATATTTGTTTCGTATCTGTTGGAATTAGGGTTTGGTTATTTGAATAAAGCTTCCGCTACGTTCGTTCGATTTTGTTGGTTTGTTTCGTGCTTTTGATTACCAACAAGTGGTATCAGAGCTAGGTTGGATTAGCCATGAAGAAAAAGAAAAAAAAAAGAGGTGCGTTTAGGTTTTGGATTTGGTTTTGAAGGATCATTCTTGTTCTTGATCGCTTGGCTTTGGAAGTTCGTACGTAATTCGCAAATGGTAGTAATAATCGCTTTGTTCCAATCTTGGCATCTTGTCGTGGGTTTGTTTTTGTCGATCGATCGTTTGGTCTCTTCGAATTTAGGGTTCTCGATTGATTCGATTTAAGAATCGATTGATTGTCGATCGATCTCTGTGGGGATTCGAGTAGGTTCGATTTTTGGGTTCTTCTTTGGGAATCGTTTGAATTTGTGTTGAAGAATCATCTTCTTCAATTCGTTTGGGTAATTGTTTCTTTTAGGGTTCATACTGGGTTGAAGATGAAGAAGATCGTGGTTTAAGATTAGTCGTTTGGATTGGTTTTTCGTTAATCGATCGTTTGAAGATTTGGTAACTTTGGATTTGAAATTGTTGGTTACGGTGGAGTAACTATTTGGAATTAATATAGGATTGATTTGTTTTGGATCGTTTTCAGATTTGATCATTTGTTTGATTTGTTTTGGATCGTTTTCAGATTCAATCGTTTGGATTTGTTTTGGATCGTTTTCAGATTCGATCATTTGTCTTTGGTTTGGATCGTTTTCATATTCGATCAATTGGTTTTGTTTTTGGATCGTTTTTCGGATTCGATCGTTTGTTTGAATTAGGCTAGGTTCTCTAGCATTTGAAATTTTGAATTTGGTTTGGATATTTGAAGGAGTTCAAGTCACGGTAGAGATTGTTAGAAAGTGACTTAAACTCTAAGGGGCGTTTGGTAAATTTGTGTGACTTGGCCACCAAGTTTGTTTAGCCTATAAATAGGGATTGATGGGTTTAGTTTTCTTTGTACCTTTGAATATTTGTTTCGTACCTTTTGGAATTAGGGTTTGGTACCTTTGAATTTGATTTTGTAATTTGGTTTGGTATTTGAATAAAGCTTCCGCTTTGTTCGTTCGATTTTGTTTGTTTGTTTCGTGCTTTTGATTACCAACAAGTGGTATCAGAGCTGGGTTGAAGATGAAGAAGAAGAAAAAAAAGGTTAGTTTTGGGTTCGTTTGGATTGAAGTTGGTTTTTTGTCTCACTTTGTTGAGCTTCAAGTGTCATAAATCTCATTTTAGCATCATTAAGTTCTCCTTTACTTCACTATCACTACTTAGTTGAATTTATAATAGTAAAGCATATAGCTTGTAAGAGTGACACTTTCGATTATTTTAGCCACCCTTGCCTTATAAAACAACATAAAAAGTATTTAGGTAAATTATCATATAGACATCTTGATGAAATGCGAACTTTTTCTTGTCAAAACAAAAGCACATAATCAATGCTTCCAAACATGCTGAAAAACATTTTGTTATCTCGGTCTATGTTGTTATTTATAACATCAGTTTTTTTTCTTCCGTTATGATTATCTGCTTATTTGAGAGTAAAAATATGTTGTTTTGTATAAGCAGTTTGAGAGTGTTAAAACAATAGCATCAAATAAACTCAACCAACCACCCCTTAAATCTTTATTAATATAAACAGAAGAATAGTCCCCAAACGGATTCTATCCGAACATACAAAAGGAAATAGATAGTCCCCAAACGGATGCTATCTTAGAACATACAATGGATCAAACAAACTATTACATAGAACCAAACGGTTACATTAGGAAACGTTTGGATAAGGATGAATTTGAACTTTTAGAGAGAGGGAAAGGCGTTTTTGAGTGTGTTCCATCACAAACCCTAGCCTGTAATCTTCACTTTATATCCAAGCTCAAGAATCCAGAAAAGCCAACAATGGTCCTTGAGAAAATAAGAGATGTACAAGAAATGCAATAACGGATATATTAGAGTAAATGAAGTTACCAGAACACCCTTCAAGATTCATAAACTTGTAAAATAGGAAAGGTTACTTTTAACACCCTCCCTCAAGTTTATGAACCAAATAAGTTATTGAAGGTCAATTTAGAACATAATTTCATGTGTTGCATACTTCCCAGACCCTTCGTTAAAATGTCAGCAATTTGTTTTTCAAAATCAACTTTAACAGGTTTTATCAACCCAGATGCCACTTTTTCCCTTATCAGATGAACATCAATATCAAAATGTTTGGGTTTTTCATGCATTACAGGGTTAGCAGCAATCTGAATAGCAGAGCTATTGTCACAAAATAAGAGAGAAGGAATATTACTTGAAAAATTCAAGTCTTTCAAAATTTTGACAATCCACATCACTTCACAAACAGCAGAAGCCATAGATCTGTATTCTGCTTCAGAAGAAGATCTTGAAAGAGTGGCTTGTTTCTTACTTTTACAAGACACCAAACTACCACAGACAAAAACACAATACCCAGAAACTGACCTTCTAGTCATTTTACACTTAGCCCAATCAGAATCTGCATAGGTACTAATAGAACTAATGCTGGATTTAGTGTATATAATACCTGCACCAAGAGCAGACTTAAGGTACATAAGGACTCTTAAGGAAGCCTCAAAATGAGACTGAAGGGGAGAATGCATATGTTGGCTAAGACAATGGACAGAGTAAGCAATATCAGGTCTAGTATTACAAAGATAAATCAAATTGCCCACAATTTTCTGATAACTAGTGATATTCTTTAAGAGTTTATCATTTTCAATTTCTTTGTGAGGTAGAATACCATTTTCAGGCATAGGGGTCGCAACAGGTTTACAAGCTAAAAGACCATACTCATGTAACAACTCAAAGCAATACTTTCTTTGGTTAAGACATAAGCCATTTTTAATTTTCAGAACTTCAATTCCAAGGAAAAACTTTAATTCTCCTAGATCTTTAATCTTGAGCTTCTGATTAAGAAAGATTTTAAATTTGGATATTTCATCATTGTTATTCCCTGTAATAATAATATCATCAACATAGACTAATAAAGCTAAAAATTTTCTATCTTTGTTTTTTACAAACAAGGAATGATCGTCTTTACTTTGCAAAAAAACAGCCTCAGTCAAAGTTTCAACAAGTTTTTTATTCCATTGTCTTGGAGCCTGTTTTAATCCATATAAGGACTTCACCAGTTTACAAACCCTTTTTTCATTTTTATCAAAAAAACCAGAAGGAGGAATTATATAAACATCTTCAATAAAATCCCCATATAAAAAAGCATTATTGACATCCATTTGAAAGATATTCCAAGATTTTTGAACAGCAATATTAATAAAACATCTTACGGTACTCATTTTTACAACAAGACTAAAGATTTCCTCATAATCAACCCCTTCTTTCTGCCCAAAACCCTTAGCCAAAACCCTGGCTTTATATCTTTCAACTTCACCATCAAATTTATATTTAATTTTATAAACCCATTTAGACCCAATAGCTTTTCTATTTATAGGCAATTCAGTGAGAATCCAAGTATTATTTAAATACAAAGCTTCCATTTCATTGTTCATAGCCTAAACCTAATTAATATCTTTAACAGCTTCATTATAACAAGTAGGTTCAGCAGTTTTGTTCAAATTGGAAATAAAGCAACTATTATCAGCAGACAACTTAGTGTGGTTAGCATACTTATTCAGACCATACTTAACTTTATTATCAAGCACAAAATCATTTAGTTTATCAGGCAGTTTAGAAACTCTACTAGACCTTCTAGTGTTAGTGCAAAGAGGATTATCATCATATGTCCTATTACTGGAATCATAGGTAGGAACATTTTGAACACATGGAACATTGCCCTCAGATATAGGATTATCATCCATTGATGATGCAGTATGGATATCTATAACACCCCCAAATCTGGGTAGCAGCGGAATGTTGAATATCCGAGGGTGTTACTTCATAGGTCAATAGCACAAGATAAGAGAACGACCACTAACGTGTCATTTTAATACGATACATTGGATTAACAAAATACTTGTTCATTACATAAGCTCATGGCTTCAAATTGTTCAACAATGTAAGTAAAGATTTCGGTTTATAACAAGTGTTCCCAAAATGTAATACGCCCAAATCTTTAGTACTGACTCTTTCCATAGAGTGACCCCCAATGTATCTGAGCACCCCGTGCCTTATTGACCTGAGAAAACATGCTTAAAATATCAACATAAAGTTGGTGAATTCATAGGTTTAGGTAAATCAATAGTAGGACCGCAAGATTTCCAAGTGTATGATTAAGCAACAAATGCAAACATCATAAAAAGTAATTACGTTTTCCTAAGCTCATGACACTGAAGCTCGACATGTATGAATGCAATATATTGCCAATGAATGCCCGTGAATGATGTTCTAACCCGCAACATCCCAAATCCGACATGGTATACGTTCGTTCCCGGTGATAGCTAATCACCCGAACGGGGATTGTCAATCCCAAATAGATCTATCTATAACATTCGCGCTCACAATCCAGTAATTGACAGTTCATGATAAAGGGCTCAGTGGGTTATCGCTACTTAGGCAAACACGTAATCATTGTATAAAATGTACACTTGCGTCCAATTTGTAAAACAAGCATGTTCTCACCCCAAAGATGTAAATCATTTAATTGTAATTCAATTTTAATAAGTATAATTAATGGGGCGTTGATATCTCTCCTAGTAAATTGTCCTCTGAAATGATAAATTATACTATCAATGTATGATCACACGTCAAAATACCTAAGTAATCAGCAGTCTAGTCTATAAATTTAGGCTAAAGACTCAATGTATAAACTACAATAAATAGCTAGTTTATATATACACTGTTCTCAGTTGTGTGGTGGTGCACATGGTTAATGTAGTTATATCCGTCTAATGGCTCTTTGGGGAGGTATACGTTCTCATACGTTCTTGTATACGTATAAAAGTTATTAATAAATATTCGTATTTATTAAATTGTGGTTTAACTTGTTATAATATATGATAAATATATAACTCGTCCGATTCGTTAAAAATCACTTTCGTTTACAAAATACCCTTAAGTTTCTTGTAATTATAAAACAGTCCCTAGGTTTATGAAATATATACTATTTTCATTTCAAACCCTTAAGTTTCCATAATTACACTTTTAGTCCTCCAACTTTACACAATTTACATTTTAGGTCCTTACATGTTTTAAACAGCCCCTAGCATTTCAAATGTTACAAAACAGTCCCTAACTATAAGGAATCCAGTTTTGATAGTTTTAGCCCCATTGTTTGTAATTTACACTTTTAGTCCCTTAACTTTACAAAAATCACATTTTAAGTCTAATTAAGTTTTAACAAGTGACATTAGATTTCATTAAGCTCCAATAAGCCATATAAGCTGTTCCAGCTTATAAATAAGCTCGGGAGAGCTTATTTTGGGTTAATGGACCTTATTGGGCCCGTTAAGGTCCAATAAGTGTTTTAAAGGTCCATATAAATTTTAAAAAGCACTAAAGCACTTGTTAAGCTTATTTAAGCTTATTTAAGCTTATTGAATCTGTTTTGACTAGAAAATAAGCTCGGGTGAGCTTATTTGAGCTTATTCGAGCTTATTGGGCTTGTGAGCCCAATAACTCAAACTCGTAATAGTTTCATGAGGTGCCATTAGTATTTTTAACTTATTTTTAAACTTGTTAAGCACCATGGGGTCTGTTTGCTTGGTCAGCTTTTCCAATAAGCTAATAAGCTCGCTATTGGGCTTCTTGGGCCCAATAGGAACCCGAATAAGGTTTCCAATGGTTTGACTCAGTCCATTAAGGTCCATTAGTTATATTTAGGTCCATTAAGCTCATCAAAGATGTATAAGCTCACCAATAAGCTGTTTGAGCTTATTGTAGCTTCTTAGCTTTTGTTGGGCTCGATCATGGGCTAGTAAGCCCGATGAGGGTTTGTCTAGGTTCTCTAAATAGTATTAGGGTCCATATATGTTTCAACTATATTTGTATGACTCTCAATAAGCTCATAGAGCTTATAATTAAGTTGTGGCTCGACTGTTGGGCTTGTTAGGCCGGTTGGGCCCGGGCCGAGCACTCTTTAGTATTATACGAGCCCACTGTGGCCCATTGCTTCTCTTAGCAACTTACATGATTATTTGAAAGGCCCTAGTGGAAAAATGTCATGTATTTAGCTCATATACACGTCGTATCTTACATGCAAGTGTTCATAAATGTCGCGTTCGTATTCCCAAGCCATCGTGTATAGTTTACAACGAAAGTTTACGTGTTATTTTTATTAAAATCGTGTCTAAGGTATAAGTATACATCGAGGTCCAAACTTTTTATATAAACAAAAGTCTTAAAGCCTTTGCTTGCTAAAGATCCCACATCTTACGTGTTTTCTCGCATTTTTACACCACACAAGTCGTTATACGCCATATCATTGCGTATAACATGTACATTTCGCACTTAATACTTGTGAATTCTTACTAGCACAATATATAAACATATACGAGTCATATTGGCTAGCTAACAAAGGAAAACAAATATAATACTTAAGGAAATAGGGTTAAACCGCGACTTACAAGGGTCCTAATGCTTTGGTTCGAGTGTATGCGAGCAATGTGGCAACCCACGCGTATAAAATACGATCAATAACCAAACCCTAGCTTCAAAGCTTTGTAAATACCCAACCCTAGCTCGTGTAAACTTCTTTATAAACTTGTATGATAACTAGAAATGTTTGTGGGTTCGAATGAGATCAAGGGAGGTGTTTGGTTGCGGTTTGAGACCCGAATAAGAGAAAAGGAGTATATATGTTTATTGTTTGAGTGAGTGTGAGTTGTAAGAGTGTAAAATGTCAAGTGTGAGTGTGTATTTATAGACAAGTGCTTAGTTAGCTTTTCTAGTCCCACAAACCAAACTAAAACCGATCCAAGCCCTAGTGGTTTTGTGTTTTCTAGTTCCTTGGACATAGTTTTGCTAATCTACTTAGTACACATCTTAATTACATGATATAAGTACAAGATTTACTAGGATTTTGAAGATCTCATGATGTGTATATGTTGTTGTGGTTGCCGCGGTCATCAAGAGAAGGAAAGGGCTCACATGGTTATTAACCATTGTGTATTTAGGCTAAGTGGAGACATTTAGTACATGCTTTAATTACCCATGGATTGTACATGTACTTAGGAAGGTATTAGGATCTTTTCTAGTTGATTTAGCACATGGTTTAAATGGTTTATGGGTTTTATATACCCATGTCCGGCCATAGTGGCTTAGTAACACAAGTTTTGATTTAATTTTTGTGTTAAGGTTTATAAGTGGGTATTGGTTTGAGCCTAGGTAAGTCTAGGTATTTCCGGGGTGTGTCCAAATGTATTTTATTGCGAAACGTAAACCTTTTACGTGACCAATAAAAATAAAATACGCAAAGTTAATAATTATCTTCTTAATAATTATATATTACTTGGTTGATGTAAACCTTAATTTATTTGATGACCGTTTACATTAAATGATTATTTCTAGTCTACGCGATTTGGCTTAAAAGTTAATTTAAAAGTAAACACGTATCGGACCAAAATAAATAGTGACGAATAATAGGAGTCGTAAAATGACCTGAAATTGAGAAATGTTACAGTCTCCACCCGTTAAAAGAGCTTTGTCCTCAAAGCTTAAGACCTTGTAGTGGATGACGAAGCCCGGTTTGTGAAGAGTTGTGGGTATTTCTGTTTGAACGAATCTTCACGTTCCCAGGTGAACTCAGGACCTCTCCTAGAGTTCCAGCGAACCTTAACCAATGGTATCTGGCTTCGCTTCAATCGTTTGATCTCCCGTTCCATGATTTCAACGGGATATAGTTTCATAAAATTTGACATCTCTTGAAAAAATGTAACTTCTGTTTTCCAAATTTAACAACTTATAAGCCTTTTTTGAACTGGAATAACCAATCAAAATACATTTCTTAGATTTAGAGGAAAACTTATCAGAATTGTTTAAAATACTAGAAAAACATAGACACCCAAAACATCTCAGATAGGAAAGGGAAGGTTCTCTACCATAAATATAACTAAAAGGAGATTACAGCAAGGACAGAAGACGGAAGCATGTTAATTAAAAATGTAGCAATTAAGAAACAATCAATCAAAAAACATTAAAGGATACATACTTGAAATAAAAGACTTCTAGCAACATTAAGGAGGTTGTCTGTGCTTTCTCTCAACAATGGCCATTTTGTTGAGGAGTATAAGCACAAGATGTTTGATGCACAAATACTTTATCCTTAGGATAAAACATCCATTGTATTATTAATGATTTCTGTCCATTATCACGATTTATTAACTTTTACCCTTTTAAGAAAATGATTTGAAATAGGATTATCAAAATAACAAAATACCCCAAACACTTCATTCCTTAGATTTCTATATAGATAAACCCTTCAGCCTCTGGAGAAATCATCTACAATAGTTAAGAAATATCTGTACCCTTCCCTAGAAGTAACCCTGTAAGGACCCCATAAGTCAAGATGAATGAGATCACCCAAATTTTTTGATTTATGATCACTTAAAGGAAAAAGTTCTCTTTTTTGTTTAGAAAAATGACAGATTTCACATGGATTGGCATGTTCAGGTTTGGGTATTTTTAAACTGGTTTTTAACACTTTCAAAACTTGATCTGAAGGATGACCCAACCTATTGTGCCAAACACTCTTAGACATATGACAACACAGAATAGAGAAATTACTCTTAACTTTAGGCAACTTACAATCAATATCAAACATATACAAACCACCAGACTCACTACCAGTCCCCAGAACATTCTCTTTTTTCAAATCCTGAATAACACAATCATGTTCATTAAAGCCAACATGTAATTTACTATCCTTAATCATCTTGTTAACAGACAGAAGACTAACAGTGTATTCAAGTATAACCAACACATCAAACAATACCACATTATTAGTAAGTTTCAGATTACCAACATGATTTATTTTAGCAATGGTTCCATTTGGATGCCCAACAGTAATGTTTAAATCAGATATGTTAACATCATCAGTCATGTTTTTAGTAGAGTTGGTTATGTGTTGATTTGCCCCTGAATTAATGATCCACCCAAAATGAAAGTTAACCCCATCAATTTTAACATTAGCATTAAATTTTTTATAAAAATGATTGTTAAAAAACACATTAGCATTAAAGTTTATACCTGCCATATTAGCTTGGACACCAGAATTATCCTTTTCACCTATTAAACTTATTAGCTTTGCAATTTGATCATTAGTGAAAGGTAACGAAACATTTGGTGTATGAACCTCAACATTATTACTTAAACCACCCCTGTTATTGTTATTAGAAGACCCCTTGTTGTTGTTGTTTCGAAAATTTCCATTAGAGTTTTTCTTAAAACCAGTGGGATAACCAATTATCTTAAAACATCTGTCAATGGTATGCCCTTTCATACGACAGTTTTTGCAACTTAAGGAATCATATTGAGTTCTATTAGTCCCATTATTGTTATTGTTAAAGTTGTTATACTGAGTTCTGTTGGTTCCATTATTATTATTGTTAAAACTGTTATTGTTTCTGTTTTGACACCTCTGATTATTTATCACTAGTTCTCAGAAACAAATGAGCTACCTGAGGTTTGTTGAACCTAGAGGTAGTAGACTTCACTTACCCAAGCCCCATTTGAGAGTCCTCTTTTCTACAAAACAATCACAAATGAATTTAATCATAACAAGTATTGTCACGTATATGCATAATCTATCAAAACACATGCACACTTCATTAACACTTTCATTCTATGTGATGAGTTTTTTTATTTATTTTGAGCGGGCATATTTAAACAAACGGGTTTCAACTTTTCATCAAACTCCTGCACAAAAATATAGATATTGTTTCATATTGTTTAACAAAAAAATGGCTCACTACTGACCATCATACTACAAAATTCGAGTATTATCATAAAAAGCAAAGAATTCATATTTACACAAATCAAGTACGTAGCGTACCTGCATCACCAAAACTATTGATGACATTCCTTAAAACACAACTGATTTCTCCTATTCATATGAATTTAGCCAATTTTTTATATATTTAAATATCATTTTTAATTTTTCTATATAACGTACGTCATTTTATTGTCCTCACATTCCAAGTGTCAGTAGTTTTTATTTCAGCAACATGTAGTACTTTGAGTATTGAGAATTAAAAATATACAACAGAATAAAAAAAGGCATGCAGATGTATATCTAATCAAACATTTCGTATAGATATTATTAACAAAACAAATAACATAAATAATCTCATTATTTTTTTAGATTATATAAATTTCATTCATAGGATGTTGTAAACGAGAGTCAACTCGATTACATGTGTTTACTAAGAACGAGACTGAGTTTTTTTATTGTATTGGACATATGCATACCTGAATTTCTCAAATATTAGCTTCAAATGTGTGGTATATGTATTCAACATTCTTCATATGTGTGGTATATGCATTCGACATTTTTCGCGGGCGTGCATTTGTGCATGCACCAACACGCACCCATCTTTCCTTCACAATCCATCATCTTTGTTATCATCATCAGATACTTTTTGCATGCACATATATATAGTCGGATGTCAACCTCGTAAGTCATCCCATAAAAAATAAGCATAAAGATAAGAGTACATGTAATCTTACAAGTTTGGTTCAGAAACTTAAAGACATCTTCATCTGTCAAACAAAAGAAAAACAAAACCTTTGACAATCTCAAGCCAAAAACCATAAGCTTTGATCTTAGTATGCAAATGTGCGCATGATCGTTATCGTCATCATCTATTAGTCAACAAGAATACACCATTAGAACACGAAAATATAGTGTTTGATTCGAATACAGGAAGAACTCAATTTAGATACCATATACATACACCGAAAATTGTTTATGACAATACAACTATGCAAGGGTTCTATTTCAAAAAAAACAAAAAAATTAGATAAAATTAATACTTTACCATCACACATATGTGATCATCAATGACGTGAAACAAAAAAAATATCCGTTACGTAAATCGCTTGGACTTTTGTTATGAAAAACTGACGATTGATCACATAATTAAATCAAAACTGGTGATGGATGAACCTATGATAATAAATTGATATGGTGGAGAAGGAAGTGGATCTGGAAATGAGAGGTTTGTTGGTGATGTTTTGAGGAAGCACGTGTGAGGGAGAAGAGACAGAAATTATAACTAATTTCGTCAAATCATATCCCTAAAAACGTGAATTGGCTTTTGAAATAATAATTGTCTAATTACATTCATACCCCTTGGTCATTTATTAAACATCAGCCAATGTTCAATTTAATTACTTAATTGCCACCATGCATTCTAACCGTTGATCAAAATTTACACATCTCAGATTAGTTCTCGCAGTTCTGTACATTTATATATTAGTCATATATTTTTGGATATTAGCCGTATATAAGTCAAGTCAAGATTCATCATTCAACAGTCAAGTCAATATTCAAAGTCAAGTCATCAATCAACATTTATTACTTATTGATTTGTATTAGGCCCAAGCCCATTGTTATTATTCTAGAATAATCTTTTGTATCCTATATATAGGATAGTTGTTATCAGTTATAATCAAGGAATAAACATTAACCTTCAATATGGTATCAAAGCCTTTCTCTCTTTAAAAATCTCCTTAATCTTTCATCCCCCTCCTCTTTTTTCTCCACTACCGACGTCCAATCTAACCCCACCACCACCAATATCTCCATTCGGCATCCATGGCCGTGGAAGACACACCACCACCACCTTCTACAACCGATAAAATAATTCCCTTTAGCATCCCGAACAAAGTCCCCATTAAATTAGACCTAGAAACACATAACTACAACTCGTGGAGCACTTTTTCCCTCATTTATCTTGGGAGTCTCGGTCTCAAATCCTATGTTGAAACCGACACCGCATCTACTAACCCAGAATGGTGTCAACTTGATGATCTCATCAAGATGTGGATCCTTGGATCCTTATGTGATTCTCTTTAAGAGCAAGTCGTTACCACACCGGGTAATGCAAAAGCTCTATGGGGTCGTTTGAAAGAATTGTTTCATGACAACAAAGATGTTACGGCACTCAATCTCGATAATGAGCTTCGGTCTATCAAGATTGGCAAGATGATCGTCAATGAATATTTCACCAAAATTAGGTCTATGGCTGATAGGCTTATAAACCTTGGTTGTGTTGTCAGTGACAAAAACTTGGTCATTTACACCATCAATGGTCTTGATTCTAGGTTTGCTACCCTTGTTGAGATTATTCGTAACCGTAAAACCTTCCCCTCTTTTGAAAATGTTCATACCATGTTGCTTCTAAAAAAATCATCATTCAATAATGACTCCGGCTCTTCCACCGATTTCTCAAGTAGCTCGTCGTCACCAACGGTTCTTTTGACATCCAACCAGTTGAACAACAAAGGTAACCCGAACAAGCCCTCTAATCTCCCTCAACTTTGTAATCATTTTAATAAAGGGACATGTAAATTTAGTGATCGGTGCAAGTATATTCATGACCACCAAAATCGGTCTGGGTTAAATAATAAGTCTAGTAGGAATTTTGGTGATCGAGCCACTATCTACTCTTCCCAGTTGAATAGAAATATGCATTGGGCTTCTCAACCCCCTTCTGGCTACCACTCCACTCGTCTAGCCCAATACAATCAGCAAGGCCTACCCTCACAGCCCAACAACTAACACACCCCTTTTTCTTATGGTGTAGTTCAACAGCAGGCCCAACCGGTTCTTTTTGCTACCCACCAGCCGCATGGATATGGTACAGCCCAACAGCAGCAGCAACCGGTCCAACAACAACATAATCTTCATAGTTTTCCCTCCAATAGCCAAGGAATTCTCAGGACTGCGCCTGCTCTTCATCCATCTCAGGCCACTTCATTACCAAGTGCGTTCAGCACTATGACGTTACACGACCCAACTTGGAACATGGATACAGGTGCAACTTCCCACTTAAATTCTAATGCTCATAATTTAAGTACTCTTTTTCATTCGCGTTTATACCCATCTATTCATGTTGGCGACGGTAACTCTATTCCCGTTACCAACATCAGACATAGCATTATTTCATCTCTACATCGCCCCTTACATCTTTACAATGTCCATGTAACACCTAATATCATTAAAAATCTCATTTATGTTCGTCAATTTACTAGAGATAATAACTGCACCATTGAATTTGACGCCTTTGGTTTCTCTGTGAAGGATTTCTTGACTCGTCATATCCTCCTTTGAGGTGACAGTTCAGGTGATCTCTATCCAGTTACCAAGCCGTCAACCATTCCTGCTGCTTTTGTTTCCACTAGTTCCTCTACTTGGCACCAACGCATCGGTCATCCCGGGGATGATGTCCTTCATTCTCTCTCTTCTCGTCATTTAATTTCATGTAATAAAGAGAGGTCTCCACATGTCTTCCATGCATGTCAACTTGGTAAACATGTGAAGCTTCCTTTTCATAGTTCTATCTCTAATGTTAAACAATGTTTTGATATTATCCATTCTGATTTGTGGACCTCTCCAATTGTTAGCTCAAGTGGTTTCAAATATTATGTTCTCTTTCTTGATCATTTCTCTCATTATTTATGGATCTATCCCCTTAAACATAAATCTGATATGTTTGGTAAATTTGTGCATTTTCGACAATATGTTCAAAATCAATTTAAATGTGACATTAAGAGTTTCCAATGTAATCATGGTGGTGAGTTCGACAATAATCAACTACACACACTTTTTGCTACGCATGGCATTCAACTCCGCTTTTCTTGCCCCAAAACCTCTCAACAAAATGGTAAAGCCGAACGAATGATACGAACCATAAATAATGTCATTCGCACTCTTCTTTTTCAAGCACACCTACCCCCATCCTTTTGGGTTGAGGCCCTCCATATGGCAACCTACCTACTTAACCTTTTTCCTTCCACTGACATTAACAATGAAATTCCTTTCTCTAAACTCTTTCACAAAGAGCCCGACTACTCTCGCTTATGCATCTTTGGATGTCTTTGTTACCCTCACCTTCACACACCTCACAAACTTGCCCCACGTGCCACCCCTTGCATCTTTTTAGGATATCCTGCCTATCACCGTGGTTATCGTTGCCTGGATCTTGAAACTAACAAAATCATTCTCTCTCGCCATGTCACCTTTGATGAAACTCAGTTTCCAAATAAATCTATGACACCCTCCTCCTCGCCCTTCTACATATTTCTAGATACTACACCAGCTTTTCCTATACTTCATCACATCCTTAACGCCAAAACCCAACAACCTCACGTCCAAACTCAGTCAAGCTCAAATCAACAGGCCAATAACCCTTTACCTAACACTAGGCCTCCTATGCAAGCCCAACAGCCACAAAACCATACTGGGCCTTCTACGAATGCCCACGAGCCTCCAAAACACAACCCCACGACCTATCCACCTTACGAACCTCCTACCAATCATTCCTTACACGTTTTTGAACCCACTCGAACTCACCGCATGGTCACTTGGTCTCAAGCTGGAATCGTTAAACCTATAGATCGTTTATCTCTTCACACTTCACCTCTTTCTCCTATTCCTAAATCTCTGTTTCTTGCTTTAAAAGACCCTAATTGGTCTAATGCTATGCATGATGAGTATAACACGCTAGTTAAAAATGGTACTTAGATTCTTATACCCAGGCCTTCGAATGTCAACCTGGTTCGCTCCATGTGGTTATTTAAGCATACGTTTCATGCTGACGGTACGTTGAGTCACTATAAGGCTTGATTAGTTGCTAATGGTAGTAGTCAACAGCTTGGTGTTAATTTTGATGAGACTTTTAGTCCGGTTGTTAAATCGGCCACTATTCGCACGGTTCTTAGCCTTGCTGTGTCTCGTCGGTGGCCTATTCACCAACTTGATGTTGAGAATGCATTTCTTAACGATGATTTATCTGAGACGGTATACATGCGTCAGCCACCCGTCTTTGTTGATTCATGATATCCTCACCATGTTTGTCTTTTACAAAGATCTTTGTATGGTCTGAAACAAGCACCTCGTGCTTGGTTTCAGCGGTTTGCAGGTTATGCCACTCGGGCTGGATTTTCTCCTAGTCGCTGTGATCCTTCATTGTTTATCTATACACAGGGTTCTCAGGTTGCTTATTTGCTTATATATGTGGATGATATTATCCTCACAGCTTCTTCCTCAGTTATACTTCGGCAGATTATAGACTCTCTGCATAAAGAGTTTTGATATGACTGATGTCGGGGTACTTAATTATTTTCTTGGCATATCTGATGTTCGTCACTCTATAGGATTATTTTTGTCTCAAAAGAAGTATGCTCTTCAGCTTCTTCTTGAGCGTGCTCATATGGTTAATTGTAACCCGTCTCGGACACTAGTTGACACCGACTCCAAATTGGGTCCGGACGGTGTTCCAGTACAGGATCCTACCTTATACCGTAGCCTTGCAGGGGGACTTTAGTATCTTACCTTTACTCGCCCAGATTTGTCCTATGCAGTTCACAGATTTGTCTCTATATGCATGATCCGAGGGAGCCGCATTTTGCCGCTCTCAAACGTATCTTGCGCTATGTTCAGGATCTTGGTCTTCACTTACATGCTTCCGCTACTACATCTTTAGTTGGTTACACTGATGCTGACTGCTGGTTGTCCGTCTACTCGCCAGTCTACTTCCGGTTATTGTGTGTTTCTAGGTGATAACCTGTTGTCTTGGTGACTTGGTCTGCTAAACGACAACACACCATCTCTCGCTCTAGTGCTGAAGCAGAAAATCGAGGTGTTGCTAATGTTGTTGCCGAGACTGCTTGGATTCGCAATCTCCTTCGTGAGTTACACTCTCCTCTCTTAACTGCTACTCTGGTTTATTGTGATAACGTTAGTGCAGTTTATATGTCGGCCAACCCGGTTCAACATCAACGCACCAAACATATAGAGATTGATATCCATTTTGTTCGTGATATGGTTAAGGCTGGTCATGTTCGGATTCTTTATGTTCCATCTCGTTTTCAGTATGCTGATATCTTCATCAAAGGTTTTCCTTCGGCTTTATTTGAAGATTTTCGCTCCAGCTTGAGCGTCCGTCCTCCTCCCGCTCAAACTGCGGGGGCGTATTAGTCATATTTTTGGATATTAGCCGTATATAAGTCAAGTCAAGATTCATCATTCAAAAGTCAATATTCAAATTCAAGTCAACAATCAACATTTATTACTTATTGATTTGTATTAGGCCCAAGCCCATTGTTATTATTCTAGAATAATCTCTTGTATCCTATATATAGGATAGTTGTTATCAGTTATAATCAAGGAATAAACATTAACCTTCAATACATTAGTCTTGTAGGCCACATATTGGGCTAAGGTACATGTGAACATATTGAAATACAATCGGAGATGATTTGAGATTACAGTAGTCGAGAGATATAGAGAGAACTTAGACTGCATGGTGTGCATGCTGGAAATATGAGAGAAACTAGACCATGTCAGCGGGACAGGCTTAACACCCCCCTCACTTTGCAGAAAAAGAAATCTTTTTCCCTTGCCGCCCTTAACTTGAATCATGTTTCATTCACAAAGTGTTATGACGTTTGTTTATAGTGAAAGATGTATTTGACAGGAAAAATTGACAGTCTTAAGAGTGGTGATTTGCACACTCTACTTGTTGATTTGCACACTCAAATTGTGTGTGTCTTGACATTGATACCCATATATCATTTATTGGAGTGTGCACATATTAAGGGTATAATAGTCATGACATACATATTTTTAAGTGTATTAATCAATTTATGGAATGTGCAAATCATCACCCTAGTCTTAAGGACAAATATTGACAAGAAAAATTGACAGTCTTAAGAAAAATGTACAGTATTTGACAAGAAAATTTGACCAAGTCTTAAGGACAAAAAAACACTTTTTTAAAAAAAAAAAGTTGTATTGGCAAGAAATTTTTTATAAATACTATTCTTTGTGTCAATCTTATAAACCTTTTGAAAGGTTCATATTTTTTTTAGAGTTAATTGCATAAATGGTCCTTGTGGTCGTCCGAATTTAACGAAAATGGTCCCTCAAACTTTTTTGTAACGAAAATGATCCCCATGGTTGTGAAACATAACGGGTTTGGTCCCTATAGGGACCAAATCCGTTATGGGTCATGGGGACCAAAACCGTTATGAATCATCTTCTCACAGGGACCAAACCCGTTATGTTTCACAACCATGTGAACCATTTTCGTTACAAAAAAAGTTTGAGGGACCATTTTCGTTAAATCCGGACGACCACATGGACCATTTATGCAATTAACTCTTTTTTTAAAGGTTCACCATTTGAGATTCTTAAGATATAAATAAGTGTTTTTAAAGTTCTCGTAAAACATTGTCTTAACATGTTCGAACTTTTTTGTCAAAGTTTTTCATGATCGAAAGTTCATTATTTTGCCTGGATGGCAACAGGCCGGGTTTGGGGCGGGGCGGTCATTCCCATCTCCAAACCCGATTACCAAAGTTCTCTCCAAACCCGTCCCGATTCCCATCAGGGATCTAATCGGGGCGCCTCGTCGGGGCGCGTTGCTCCCCCAAACCCGCTCCGTAATAATCGGGGATCTTATCGGGTGTCCTCTTTAGGTGCAATTCTCAACCAAAGTTGTACCATTTCACATTTATTATTATTTTTAGACCGTTAGCAATAACTTGAAAAATTAAGAACCTACTAATAATCAATTACAAACAAGCCTTATTAAGTTTTCGATGATAGTATTATACATAAACGAGGCTTGACGACACCCGTGCGTTGCACCGGGTTGAGTCTGGGGGAAAAGTCAGAGTGTTAGATTGTTTTATATTGTGGATGGTTTTAATGTGGCCACACCCGTGCGTTGCATCGGGCTTGGTTTTGTGTAAAATATTTGGGTTAAGTATGCGAAACATAGTATACGTTCACATGGCGGTTGGGAGGCCTGAAAGACGTTATGCCTTGCCTCGGGTTTGGTTTTGCGTAATATTTAATTGGTTAATATGTGAGGCATAGTCGAATTTTCTGTGTTGGTCAGTTATCATGAGATAATGTGTGCATAACGTTTGTGTCATATTGGTGCCATGTTACATAGTTACGGACCGCTATTTGAACCTAAACTAATGGAAAAGATGCTCTTGCTTTTGTTGTTCTCTATTGTAATGGTTTGTGTTGTGAAATATAACAAAATAAATGACCCAAGTATATTAGCAAGTCATATATACAAAATACATGATTTTATATGCAACATTTGGGACTTGCATTACTTTCAGAAAAATGGAACACAAAAAGTGCTATCAACACTACTTGCATGATTCTTTAAGAATACTAATGATAAAGACATATGTTTGCATCTGGTACAATATTATGAGAAGACATGAAGCACACTTATGTGGTGGGTTCGATGCGCTGCTTCCTCTCGTCGGTACCTATGGTTCTAAAGTACATTCCACTCATATCCCACTCCAACAGCCACACCTACTTCAACACAGCAAAACAACTTGGAACAAATAACAGTTAAGAAAAAATCAACACGCCAAATTTAAAACTAACAATAATAAAAGAACACATTCTTGCCCCTTTACATCCATACGATCCTAAACGTGGTTTAAGGTTATCAAAATTATATGCATCTAGAGATATTGCCTTTACAACTCAAATTCTTTGGTCATGATTATCTTGAAGGCTGCGTCTTTTAAAAACATTATATACATTGTTTGCATATTTACTTAAAATTATCCCATCTTACTTACACAAACAGCAAGTTCCATTTAAAAACCATCATTTGTTCGAAGAGAACAAATAAGTTTACAAAATAACACATACCTCGTTGTCATTGCAAGGGAATGTCCACCACAATTTCTCAACAGTAAAGCCTTCCATTAGGTCGACGGTTCCATAGCCATTTTCCATACTGAAATTCCCTTTCAGGTTGATACAGCTAACACAGCTCATAATTCCATGTGAAGTTACATAATTAGAAATAGTTTTAGTTAAGTAAGCCTTAGATGGAATTTTCGTCCTTTACAAATATTTTATGTGTACATACACTTGTATCTACACTCGATAAAGCCTATAAATTACCAAAAGGATTCTGCGCTTTTAACCTTCCCATTTTGAGCCTCATGCCACAACTAACCAGGTCAACCTCATAAACATGAACTGCTACTTCTACCACTCGAAACCATCTTTGATGATCTTGATCAAATTCCCATACCTGAGAATACAGCCAATTAATTTCGAACCAGTTAGAGCCTCTTTACCCATGAATTACATTTCCAAATGTTTAGCCAATACCAAGATAAGCAAAAATAAGAATATTGTCTTAGAAGCTTTAATAACATAATAAATCATCATTCCAAGTGCATAAAAAGGAAGAAATGTGTAAATCCAAAAGTAGCATACCTTGGGCGAAATTAGTTGTGCAGTATCTGAGTTGAAGCATACCGTGAGCGAATTTAGAGAAATGTTTAGTTGGAATGAATGATATGTTACACTCAAGGTCATCTCCAATTTCTACTACAACAATAAAAAGAAAATAATAAAAAGTAACAAAACGAAACTGACACAAATAACAGAAGATATTAATATGACCGCTAAACTTATAATCATCTTGTTCACAATATACGCAAAACACAGCACTTATTAACTTGTCATTCTCTGTTCTTATAATAAGAGGTCCTATACATACAGTGGCCATATTTTAAACTTTTATCGCTTGTCTTTGGATCTAGTTCTGAACTCACTTCACATAAGCTAATTTTGGTTATTAAGTTAGCTACTATATAGATAACTGGTCCAAACACCCTACTAACTACTTATATGTTGTATGAAAGCATTAAGATGCGAAAGAAAGAAAAGATACCAATTTTGTCACAAAATCTTTCACTCGTTCTTCATCAATGGTCAAGCCTTTTGATGGCAGCTTCATGGTTTTGCCAGCGGTCAGAGAGTCTTCCTTTGTAGACCACACCAAATCCACCATCACCGATCCAAGAATCTTTACTGAAGTCACTTGTGGCGAAGCTGATCTCAGTTAATGGTATTAGAAGATCTTCAACAATAAATAAAACCAAAGAAGTTACGATACTAAATAAGACACTTATTGTAGTAGGATCCAGAAAACAAAAAAACAAAAACCAAACAACACCAAACTAAAATCGTGGTTGGCAAAGGCTCCTAACTTAGGCCTTATACCAGCCGCTAACATTGTATTGGCACGACAAGATTGTATGAAGTGGCGTGCTACAAATGGTACTATGACTGATTTTAGTGTTAAATG